>QEOT01124180.1:0-29898 GCA_003123785.1 Pterocarya stenoptera | reverse complement strand
GGGGGGGGGTGGGGACAAGGAGGGGTATACAAAAAGGGACGTTAGATTCTTCCCATGAACTTAAGTTAGAGTGGAGTTTCATTAGTTTGGGTAATCTGTTTTTGCCATTGCTTGAGAGTTGGGTGATATCCTTAGTTTCTTTTATAATTTTGATTCTACTGATTATTTTGCCTATTTTTCTTTACTTGTGACCTGATGTTCCGCAGTTATAGCTTTGATTAAAATCTTGAGCTTAATTTGTGTTAAGTTCATAGGAAGAGTATATAGATTTTTGAGGAAAGATGATATTTTCTTGGCATGTTTGAGGCTTTGAGCCCTTTCTGTGTTCTTTGTATTGCAACTCCCAAGAATTGTTTTACTTAATAAAGTATATTTTCCCAAATAATACCACTTTTGATGATTTCGAGCCATATGTGCAGGTACTTTGCAACCCTACAGAAAGAACTTGAACCTTATGATTGTGTTCTCTATGAAATGGTGGCTAGCAGAGAAATTTTAGAGAATAGAAGGAACCCTACTCCTGAAAAAAGAGACAAAGGATCACGCTCGCGAGGTTTTAACATCTTGGGATGCATCCAGCGACAGATGGCTCGAGTTCTTATGCTTGATTTTCAATTGGACTGTCTTGATTACCAAGCTGAGAATTGGTACCATGCAGATCTTGACTATGAAACCTTTAACTTACTTCAGGTCTGTTCTCTTATCTGCTCGGCTTAAATTGTTCCGATATGCAAGTGGTATTATTATGGGAGTTGATGAAGTGATTGACATTTTTTTGGTGTTAATGCTTTCCATTCTTCGGAAATTCTATCAGTGAGATAGGTGATCTAGAGATGCTTTGCTACTAGGTGGGATGGTACTCTTTTAAAGTATTGAAAGGGACTTGTCTCCTACTTGTATGTCTTACAAACCATTCCGCTCTTTGAAAGTTCAACATGGTGGTTGTGTGGATGAGTTGTTTCTGTCGTGCTTGGTCAATGACTTCCAGTAATGGCGTTTCATATATTTGTAATATAGTTACTGTGTTTCTTCCCTAATGTGGTTTATAATTCAAGGTTAACTGCTACAATTGGAATGTTATTAACTCCTATTTATTCATTATCCATGGTGCACCAACTGTTCTATGCATACAAGTTTTTTAATGCTTCAAACTCTTTTTTTATTATTATTCTGGACTGAGAGTTATTAGTTTCGATCTCTATCCTTTTACCTGTAATTGGTATTGGTATTTATCTGGATTTTGTTTTCACACTATCCATTAAAATTTACCAATATCATACAGGTTGGTGCATGTTTTCAGTATCTCAGTAATGTTATTTTCAAAATTTCAATTTACCATGAATGTTTTCCATTCTTTGGTTATGTATGTATGGAAAGATAGATATAAAATGACTACAATTTTGGGTATTCACTTAATTTTGTTAGGCATAGATTTACTGCTGTATTTGTCAATGACCTGCAACTTCTAGATCTGACACTAACCACTCATTACTTTCCAGCTCGAAAAAGGTGAAAACTTTTTCACTTTTGCAAGAGACATGACCCTTAGATCAACAAAAGCTTTGGTGCAGCCTGCTTCAATTCCAGGAGACCTTGATCCTTGGCGATCCAAGCTTCTATGGGCTTCACGTGTGCTTCCTATGCCACTTGTGGGCCTTCTCATCATTGGAAGTGTTTGTGATGTGGGGAACCAGGCATCAGACTTTCCTGAACTGGAAGCCTTGTCTAGGCTTGACTTTGGGGCTGCAATGAAGGTCTTCCTGGCAAAGCGACTGTCGTCTGAGTAAGTATCTGCACCCTTCCTTCTTTCATTTCTCTGTTTTTAGATGTTATATTATTATTATTATCAAGTGCTTTATCACCTATTACACAAAACTATTTATTAATTACCTTTTGAAGTCCAATGGAGAAAGTATAATGCGTCGATCTACAATCTTTGCATTTGAACCACTAATTATACCTGCTGTCACCTGCTCCAAACAACTCGTCAAACTCCCCTAGATTATTTTTCTCCTTTCCATTGTGCCTTTTTTATCCAGACAAAAAAAAGTGTTGCATTGGCACAGTTGTAAAGAAAAGGAAACCGCATATGGGCCCTCTAGCATACGATGGGGGTGGTTGGTGCAGTCGCATTATATTTGGGAAAAATCCTGTTAATATGGGTCTCATAAAAAGGTTTTTTTTTTTTCCCTTCCATTTTTTTAAGGTTTACACAGGTGACGACGGATGTAGAGGAGAGTTCTGTCATCATTGGTGAAAGGAATAGAGCTGCGGTGGAGGCTCTTGGAAGAGCCATTGATGAGGGCCATAATAGAATTGCTATACTATATGGGGGTGGCCACATGCCTGACTTGGGGAGAAGGTTAAGAGAAGAGTTTGATCTATTCCCTTCACGTGTGCAGTGGATAACAGCATGGTCTATAAGCAACCAGAGTCTACATAGTGATTCGCTTCCATTTCTAAAGACACTCGCCAAAGTCTCGGGTTGGCCATTGAACCGCTACCAGACTTTGGCGCTGCTCATCTTTTCCTCAGTGCTGGCTTTGGATCTTTGGTTTTGGGAGCTCTTTTTTGGAAGTGCAGTGAGCTGGATATCAGAAGTTGTTTCTGAGGCTTTGCAGTATGTTGAAAATGCACAGGTGATGTGATAATCATAATGCATATGGTTCGTTAACAAGGTGACATTCCGTATACGCCTGTGTAAATATTTAAACTACACTGATTAGAAGATAGTAAAAATTACTTGGTCAATTCAAGATTAAAGAGTAATTCTTGATTGACATGATTTTATTGGAGACCAATTTGGTAGAATATTATTCTTACTGCTAATAGCAATTATTAATTCTATTTATATGGTTAGTCTTCATGATGGTTGCTTTACTTCTGCTACGGACATGTCATGAAAACAAGTGCTCTTATGTGTGTCCCTTAGCCGAGTAGCAGCTAATGTAAGGTGCCAAGATATTCTTGTGGTACATCCAGGATCCACAGGTGGAACAGAGGCTGTTCTATGAGACCCAAAAACCTTGCCATCAGTGGATAAAACCACTTTATATTTTCAGTGCCTACAGTCAGAAGGTGTAGTAATAATATACCCAGAACATTGCTATGAATCATTCACCTATTTTGTCTCCACACATTTAGTGATAAGCACACGCTATTCGGCAAAAACCAAAAAATTCCCGTCTCATCCCTCCCTCTCTGTTTCTCGGATTGATGATGGAGAATTCCATTTTGATCCTATCATTTTTTTATTTTGTTGCCAAGAAATGAGTTGGTTGAACCTTTGATCCTCTTATCTCTGGTAGTCTGATTGATAATGAAAAAAAATAATCCCTCCTTCGGCCCCTGCTCATATGGTTTGTCATCTTATATACATGTCTTCCCAAATGAGACATACACGCAGCCGTGCCTGTCTGCCTTGTTAAAATATGAGCACCTGGCTGCAATTTATTTTAGAGAAATTTAACAATTCACTCGGTTGGTGGATATCAATGATGTATGTCCAAAACAATCATGTAGTTCAGGCTTTTCTTTTTTAAATGTCCTGAAAAATTTTGAAAGGGTGTGTCACTGTCACTTGCGGCTAATTAAGAATAAAAAAAATCTTCATAATTTCTTATTATTTATTTATACTCTACACTCTATATATTTTTTTTATTAAATATTTTTTATATGAATAGTGAATAAAAAATTTTAAATAATTTAAAAAAAAAACTCAAAAAAAAATTAAAAAATATTAAAAAATTTTAAAAAATATAAAGCGTGGAGTGTAAGTGAATAAGAGAAGGTTGTGTAGTAAAATTCAATTAAGAAAGGTCTGTTATACTGGGTATCATTTCCAACAGATGAATTGAAAAAAAAATGATGTGATTTGGAGACTTCGTATCTGATAGAATGATACTGCACATGTCGAACTGTGTATTCTGACTTCTTAGCGGGGTTGTTCTGAGCAAGAGTGGTTGTCGTTTTCTATGACGCTGGAACATTGTTTCTTTGTCAATATGATATTGCTGAGCAATTTGCAAACATAGTGATGGAACTAGTGCCAAAGCTAAAAACCTTAGAACAAAAAAGAAAAGAAAATGTGTCATATCAAAGAGCAGCCGTGGAGGGTCCAACCACAGCCGTGATGAGTGTCCTCGTGCTGTTTCCATGAAAAGGGAATATTCCTTTGATATCTATNGGACTTCCAACTTTCGATATTCAAGTCCTCTGCAATTCAAGCGCAGAGTATTTATTGTGTTTTAGTACAGATTCTACTTCATGTACTCTAAATTTTAAAAACTTCATGGGATTTGAATCCGAAACTCTGTACATCCAAATGTGACATTTAGTTAAGACAATAATGGATGAGAATACCTAATCTGCAAATTTGTAGTTATGAGTTGCTGATGCAGTGTTTATGACCTTTCTTTCCATCAAAGGGTCTCAGTAATTAAACTTGTGCCAGCTTGTCTTTTAACAACAAAAACGCCGCTATAACATGTACGTTATGTAATGATTAATATCCTATTGGTGTGTATTATCTATGAAAAATTGGACATGGAATAAAGGTACCCTATTGGATATTCATCAAGTTATTTGTACTGTTTCTTCTTTTGAAAGAGGCGTGTGCTGGCAGCGTGGCCTGCCAGCCTACTTTACTAAAAAGTGGCTTTTTAGAAAGCTAGGCAGCCATTTTCTAGTTCGTATCCTTTCAGGGCGATGGAGAGTGATGATTTCTTTTGTTCCTTTTCTTCTTCCTTTTTTCAAGTTATCCGGCATAATTAATTTTCAAAGACTTGGGTCAAACCTGAATATTGAATTCTCAAAAGAAAATAAAAAGTAAAAATCCTGGAAGGTATAAGCAAATACCGATAGATGATTGTCTTTATTATTTTCCGTTTCTAGAATCTCGCAAAAGCCAGCATTCGCATTCCTTCTTCAGCAAAGATGCAAGTCATCGGTTCTGCTATGGAACCAGAGAAGCACCATGACTACCACCTTCTTCCTGATTCAGAATCGGCTTTGCCTGTGGAAAATGATCTGAAGAATGGAAGAAGAAGAGAAGGAGCCACTGAAAGTGAATCCCACAAATCCAAGCTCCCGGAGGGTACTCCTGTTCATAGGAAGGCTTATCTGAACAAATTTGCTCTTTCTGGTGCCATTTTGGCTTCTACAAACTCTATTCTATTGGGCTATGGTAATATTTCTGCTTTTACATCGGTTATTTTGAATTTCCCCGGATCTTTTCTGAATTTCCGCAAACCAAACCATTCACAATACCCACAAATCCGAAAAAGATTAGATCTTTAAAGTTTTAGTTTTAGTTTTGGAACTGGGAATCACTTTCCATGTGCAGATATTGGGGTGATGAGTGGCGCAGTGCTCTTCATCAGGGAGGATCTCAACATTTCGTCAACCCAAATAGAGATCTTGGTGGGTTCTCTGAATGTGTGTTCCTTGATGGGATCGCTAGCCTCAGGTAAGACCTCAGATTGTATAGGCAGGCGCTACACCATTGTCCTAGCAGCAGCCACGTTCCTTATAGGCGCAATCCTGATGGGCCTCGCACCATCATTCCCATTCCTCATGGCCGGACGGGTAGTTGCCGGCATCGGAGTCGGCTACTCGCTCATGATTGCTCCTCTGTACGTGGCTGAGCTCTCCCCAGCACTCACACGAGGCTTTCTCACCTCCCTCCCTGAAGTCTTCATCAATGTCGGAATCCTTCTCGGTTACATTTCCAACTACACCTTATCGAGCCTCCCACAGTACATGAATTGGAGACTTATGCTCGGGCTTGCAGCTTTTCCGGCCATTGCCGTTGCAGTGGGTGTCCTGGCAATGCCAGAGTCACCAAGGTGGCTGGTCATGAAAGGCCGTTTAGTCGAAGCAAAGCAGGTTTTGATTAAAATATCGGAAACTAAAGAGGAAGCTGAACTCAGACTTGCAGACATGGTGAAAGCCGCTTCTTTCTCCGGCCATGATTCTGCTTCTTCGTCTTCAAGCAACTGGCATGGGCAAGGTGTTTGGAAAGAACTTCTGTTAACTCCATCTCGGCCCACCCGCCGGATTCTCATAGCTGCCATTGGTGTCAACTTCTTCATGCAAGCCTCCGGCAATGATGCAGTTATCTATTACAGCCCAGAAGTGTTCAGGGACGCTGGAATTCACAACAAGAAACACCTTGTGGGTGTTACAGTCATCATGGGAATTACCAAAACATTCTTTGTTTTGCTGTCGGCCCTCTTCCTGGACCGGTTCGGTAGGCGGCCACTCTTGCTGTTGGGCTCAGTCGGTATGGCAATATCACTAGCTGGGCTCGGCCTAGGCTCCAAATTTCTCCAGTATTCCAACAGCAACCCTGACTGGGCCATTGCATTGTGTGTAGTTGCCGTGTGTGCAGCTGTTTCCTTCTTTTCAATTGGGCTCGGCCCCGTTACATGGGTCTACTCGTCGGAGATATTCCCGATGAGGTTACGTGCACAGGGTTCGAGCCTGGCCATCTCTGTGAACAGGTTGGTGAGCGGAGTGGTGGCCATGACATTCTTAAGCATTGCCAGGGAGATAACATTTGGAGCCATGTTTTTTGGTCTTGCCGGAATAATGGCCGTGGGTACAGTTTTCTTTTACTACTATTTGCCGGAAACAAAAGGCAAGAGCTTAGAAGAGATTGGGGCACTATTCGAGGATGAAGTTGATGAGAATCGCAAGGCGCTCCTTTCTTAGTACAACGTTTTGCCAATGATTTCCTAAGTTAATTATGTTTTGTTTGTCACTTTGAGGTGTCTAAATACTTCAAAACGAATTAAGCATTTTCTCACTGGCAATCAGTTTTCAAACCAATCGAATTATGGAATGGAGGAAACAGAATTCGAGTTTCTTTTTAAGTAATGCGTTACCACAAGAAGACGATTGGTTTCTTCTCTCTCACGCCTGGCTCATTTATCAAATCTTTTTTTTTTAAGAGAACTGTTACAGACATAAAGAGATTATATAAAATAAATTCACATATTGATATTTAAAATAAATTCACAAACTGATATGATTTCATAAAATCTATTATATTTATTTTATAATAAAAATAACTTTTCAATCTGACATATCATATCAAGCAATACAAATTTATATGTTTATTTTTGTATAATTATTTTAAGGTTAAAGTATTATTTTTTTAATTCCATCATTACCGAATTTAAAATTTTAGGTAGTATTAAAATAGAGGCCTCTACTTCGAACTTAATACTCAGTCAAAGGCTCTACCACTGAGCTATGACCCTTCAGATTAACGAGCGCAAAGCTACGCCAACCACAACAAGCCCAAAGCTCTATACAAGAAGTAGATGCCTCACCCTCCTCACCTCTTAACGCAGCCCAGCAATACATTTACCACTACCGGGGAAGTAGCCCAATCTTGAGACTACAATAAAGAACCACCAGTCAAGGCTGTCCTTAATTATATAATTATAAATTAATAACTAAATTAAATCATTATGATTATAGTCTATAATTATAAAAAAAATTATTATAAGTCTATAAGACTATAACTATATATAATATTAAATTATTAATATCACTATAACTAATGACTATAAGTTTGTAACTAATACTAATATATAACTATAGTAATAGTATAATATTAATACTATTATATAGTTATACTAATCCTGATTCATAATAACTAATCACTATAACCCTATAACTATACATATTTAGTATCAATATATTAACATATAAATTATAATATATAGTATTAGTATCACTATATCATTATAATAAATATATATACACACACTATAAGTCTATATGTAGTAGTAACAGTAACATTATAATAGTATAATATATAGCATTAGTATATATTATAAGAGTTATATGATTATAGCATAATATTTGTATAATAGTATAGTATAGTATTAATATCACTATAAGTTATAATTATATATACTTAATAGGCTTACAGGTTAATATAATGATTTCTTAATCATATTACAAATTTACATATGCAAAATGTAAAACCTTACATATTGAAAAATTGGATTATTACTATTAACAATATAAAATTTTATATATGTTATTAATACTTGTTAATATTCTATAAATTAACAATATTTTATATATGTATCTTCATCTAACCTATCACTATTAATAATATAAAATTTAAATATGTTATTAACACTTGTTAATATTCTATCAATTAACTAATATATAATATCAATTAGTTAATTATATAGTAATTATATAAATTAATAATGTAATTTTCATCTAATTTATTATCATTAATCATATAAAATATTTTTTTTATTGAGTTTGTTACATAATCTACATTAATAAGTCACTTAGTTTAATTTAATATTTTAAATAAACTTTTTTTATTAATTTATTTTATTTTTTTTTTAAAAAGGCCGGATCGATAACTACCAGTCTGGTCCGATTCCTATAGGTGTTCGGTTAGGAAAAAATGGTGGACCGAAAAATTTGGTTTATGGCCAAACCGGACCGACCGATTTACACCCTTAGTTGGGTCTCTACCTCTATCTTTTGTTATCAGAGACAAGATGATGACGGGAATCATCGTCCATTATCTCTGATCTATACTTTTCATGAACCTTTTGTTCTGTTTTGTAATGTTTTCCTTATTAAAACTATGGCATAAACTATTGACATTGTAATTTTTGGAGGAGAAAACATTAAATGCAATCCTAAACTATTAATATGTAGAAACCAAAATTTTGGATAAAAGGAAAGATAAATGTGATTGACCTCTGGCAAATCTTCTTTTCTGTATCTTACATTGGATGTAACAAAGGAATAGGCTATGAATACAATGAAACATTTTTATGTTACAATTATAAACATACAAGCATTGCACAACCACGGTATCTACTTTCTCCCTAAACCTTTAGTTTAAATCACTCACTTAAAAAATTTAGCATATCCTTTTTATGCATCAAAACACATAACTATATTTTTGTTGTCAATAGTTATTGAGCATATGTTGAAGGCCATGATGATACAGGACAATTAGTTGGAGTGATATTTGGTACAATTGCATAAGAAACACTGGGTTGTTCAGCAATTGATTTTATGAATCATACTAGCGAGGTAATATAATATTACATTTTTGTAACTCTTTCAATTCAAATGATAGAATCATAAATCAAAACATAATTTATCAACTCATATCATCTAGAACCATCAACCATCTGTCATTCTTGAAAAATATGGCATAAGAAACCTCGCAAAAAGAGTGGATAATCCAACTTGGTGCAGATATAGACCAACTGAAACAACAAAGCCACAAAAAATTTAGTATCCTCTCAATTGATTCTGCAAAAAGATATGAAACATGCTGATCATGAACTTGTAATATTGTATGATTTCGTAAATTAACTTCATTTTCGAAACTTCTATTAAACTACATTTTGTAAACTTGTATCAAATTCTTTTAGGATATATATTACTATGATTGATGCATATATTATTTTATTCTTTAGTTGATATATTAGTATGTATATTACTAGATTGGATGGATATAATAATATGATATAATTGATCTATATATTAATTTATTTTTTCATCTATATATATATTATATATATAATTAATATATATATTTTCATTCCACTAGGCCAACGTCCATTGGACGTCGCCCCACTGCTAGTAATATAACAAGTTGCTGTGAAGTTTGCTTTGGCAGCTTGCCGTGTTTGCATGGTAATTGAGACGTGGAAAAAAATATTGAAAGACGGATAAACTATATTTGACTGAAAATTCGGATAGGAGAAGACTGTTGCATTGCATACGTTGGACTTGCGAAGTGAGAGGAGGAGTACTTCTGCTGTACAGACAGGCAACAAAACCGGCCTATTAATTAAATTTGTTGCATAAAACTTGAAAAATTAATGCTAGAAAAAATAATATGTAAAATAGAAATCACCAACAAAAAAGCCTCATCATAATGAGTCATGCTACATAAAAGCCTCACACCTTGCACATCACTTAAAAATATATGATTGTACCATTTTACCCTCATGAATTACTCTCATGTTTCATGAAAAGCCTCATCATACTGAGCATACTACATAGAAGCCTCACACCCTGCACATCAGTTAAAAATATGTGATTGTACCATTTTACCCTCATGTTTCATGAAAAGCCTCATCATAATGAGTCATGCTACATAGAAGTCTCACACCCTACATATTATTTAAAAATATGTGATTGTACTATTTTACCCTCATGTTTTATGAAACATGAGGGTAAAAGGGTGAAACGTGAGGATAAAAGGGTACAATCACATATTTTTAAGTGGTGTACAGGAATATGAGGCTTATGTTTAGAATTTTTCTTAATATAATTACCATCATAATGTCTAATTTTGAATTTGGAATTTGAAACTTTCCAGCAATTAGAAAACAACTAGTTTTCAATCTAATTGTGTTTATGTAACAAACGTTGGCAATACTTAAGAATTAATATTGGCATCTACCACTATTTTAACTCACACAATACACAACATTATAAAAAGATTAAAATACCCTCTGTAATAAAACCAAATTTTCTTTCCTTTTCACATTTTAAATTCTGAATATTGAAACGTACTATGAGAGAGAATGAGAAGCGAGAGAGAAACGATGAGAGAAAGGGAGAGACTGAGAATGAGAGGATGAGAGAGAGAGAGTCGAGGATGAGAGAGAGACGGTGATGGATGAGAGAGAGAGTTGAGGAGAGAGAGAGACAGTGAGGGATGAGAGAGAGCGTCGAGGAGAGAGAGACGGTGAGGGATGAAAGAGCGCGTCGAGGAGAGAGAGAGCTCAAAGAGAAAGAGACCGAGAGGATGAGAGAAAGATGATGAGGGAGGAGAGAGAGAGCTGATGAGAGAGAGAGAGACGGTGAGGGAGGAGAGAGAGAGATGGAGACTGACGAGCCAGATGAGAGAGTGAGTGATGAGAGAGAGAGAGAGACTGAGTTGAGAGAAACGATCGGGTGAATTAAAAAAAAAGGCCATGTAGGGTGTGCGTCGAGGAGAGAGAGAGCTTAGAGAGAGAGAGAGATCGAGAGGATGAGAGAGAGAGCTGATGAGAGAGAGAGAGACGGTGAGGGAGGAGAGAGAGAGATGGAGACTGACGAGCCGGATGAGAGAGTGAGTGATGAGAGAGAGAGAGACTGAGTTGAGAGAAACGATCAGGTGAATTAAAAAAAAAAAGGCCATGTAGGGTGTGCGAAAACGTACACTACTATAGTGGCGGATGCGTATCAGAATACAATACTTAATTTCTCAAAAGAGAAAAAATAAAAAATAAAACCGTCTGATCAATAGCTCCTTGCGATGATGTTTACGTGCCAAGTGCGAACTACACCCTATAAATGCCATCGTGTCGTTGACGTCATATACAATATAAGGATCTATTTGCTTAACACTGAGATAAAATGAGATAATCATAGAATAGTAATAAAATAATTTGTAAATAGTAATAAAATAGTTTGAGCTGATATATTTTATATTATTTTGAAAAATGAGAGAGAAAAAGTTGAATAAAAATATTATTATAATATAATTTTTGTTTTAGTATTTGAAAAAGTTAAATTATTTTTTGTTTAAAAGTTTAGAAAAATTGTATTGATTAGATAATTATGAGATGAAAAATTTAAAATTTTGAAATTTAAAATATTTTTAGTTGTGGAGTTTGGATTAGTAGTGTGCATCCAGATTGAATTTTTTTCAGCCTTGTTCGGAATCCGAAAATATGGATGAATTCTGGTGGTTATCCATCCAAATCCTATCATTTTACCTATTATCCGTAACCCGATATTTAAAAAGAAAAAACAAAATTTTTATTTCAAAGCGACGTCACTTTTTTACATGTGAAATGAAGTTGTTTTGCATGTACAAAAATTATACTTAAAAAATAGAGTTAAAATGGATAATGGTTACAATCCAAATATCAAGTTCTAATATCGGATACCCTCTCAGTTTGTAACCGGTTTTAATCGGATGGGTATCTGCCTAGTTTTAAAGATCTGGGTATAGATCAAGATATTCTCGATCTGTATCTGGATGCATACCCCTAATTTGAATATTAAAATGAGATAAAATTAGATATGATAAGTTGGAAAGATTTTGCTATTCAAATCCGACCTTAATTGTAAGGGCAATTATTCTCAAATGATATGATAGATTGGAAGGCATAAATTTGAGTTTCCAGAAAAATAGAGGCAAGATCATTACGTACGAGACTCGTAACAATATCCATTATGTCTAATCTTTGTTACTCTAACCTTCTTTCTGTTTTGATTTTTTTTTTTTTGGTTTCCTTATTAGAAATTTGGAAAGAAAAGTAGGAAGGGTTCAAGATTAAGGGCTAAAATTTAGGAGGAACAACATTAAGAATATCTCATACTATCTAAAAATAATAATGAATTAATTTAAGTTAAAATGTTTTTATTATTGAGAAAAAAATTTAAAAATGCCTAAAAATATTTAAGAACAGGTAATCCCCAAACGAGCCTAAAGGCCACCTTATTAATATCAGTGTCTACGTGTTCCTCAGGCGAGTCCTTAAAACATTACATGCTATTTGCCTCTATCCATTAACCGACAAAGCAAAACCCATTACTCCCACCTAACCAAATCCCTAATAATATTACTCCTCCCTTCAGCCTCTTTCTTCGCTTTCGAAAAACAACCTGATCTGAGTATTCAGAGCAGATAGAGAGAGAGAGAGAGAGAGAGAGAGAGAGAGGGGGTGAGACGGAGGCTCTCACATGGAGACAACTCATGAAGTCGGTTCCGAGTATAACCATGGAGAAAGGCGTGAAGTTTTCGATAATTCCGAGGCTCGCCTCAACAAATACACATTCATTTGTGCTCTTTTGGCATCCTCAACCTCCATTCTTCTGGGTTATGGTGAGTCAAATCGATTCACACTGCTTGCTAGCTCTGTTTTCTCACCTGAATTAATGCACAAAATTCACACTCATAGGCTATGCTATTTCTGATGTGCTCATAACCAAAACCCACAAAAGCAAAAGATTATATATTTAACAATATTTGGGCTGAAAATCCACATGTACCTGCAGATATTGGGGTGATGAGTGGTGCAGCGCTGTATATAAAAGAAAACCTCAAAATCACTTCGATCCAAGAGGAGGTTTTGGTGGGTACCCTAAACGTGTTTTCTTTAGTGGGATCACTTCTTTCCGGTAGGACTTCTGACTACATAGGTAGGCGTTACACCATAGTCTTGGCCGCAGCAACATTTCTAATCGGTGCGCTTCTGATGGGCCTTGCACCGTCGTTCCCGTTCCTCATGGCGGGCCGCATTATCGCCGGCATCGGCGTTGGATACTCTCTCATGATCGCTCCCCTCTACACCGCCGAACTCTCCCCCTCCATGAGCCGCGGTTTCCTCAGTTCCCTCCCAGAAGTTTGCATCACTTTCGGCATCCTACTCGGTTATATTCTCAACTATGCCTTATCGAGTCTCCCACAGCACATCAATTGGAGACTAATGCTGGGTCTCGCAGCCATACCAGCTATAGCTATTGGCTTGGGCGTCATGGCAATGCCCGAGTCCCCTCGTTGGCTCGCCATGCAAGGCCGAGTGAACCAGGCGAAGGAGGTTTTGATGAAAACATCAAACACTATGGAAGAAGCAGAGTCGAGACTGGAGAAAATAACAAAAGCTGCCTCAGTTTTAGTCCCGAACGCAGCTGCTAGCCCAGCCTCGGCCCACGAAAGCCATTGGAGTGGAGAAGGGGTTTGGAAGGAGCTTTTGTTAAGGCCCTCGAGGCCCATTAAACGTATGCTAATTGCAGCTATAGGAATTAACTTCTTCATGCAGGCTTCTGGGAACGATGCAGTTATATACTACAGCCCTGAAGTGTTCAAGGCTGCAGGGATACATAGTAAAAAACAGCTGTTTGGTGTTAATGTGATAATGGGCCTTTCCAAGACGTCCTTTGTTATATTTTCGGCCTTTTACTTGGACCGGTTCGGGAGGCGGCCCCTTTTGCTTGTGGGATCGGCTGGTATGGTCATCTCGTTAGCTGGGCTGGGCCTGGGCTCGAAGTTTCTTGAGCAATCCGAAAGTAAGCCGGTGTGGGCCATAGTGTTGTGCATCCTGGCGGTATGTGCCGATGTTTCATTCTTTTCAATTGGGCTTGGGCCAATCACATGGGTGTACTCGTCAGAGATATTTCCTATGAGGCTAAGGGCCCAGGGTTCGAGCCTAGCCATTTCGGTGAACCGGCTGGTGAGTGGGGTGGTGTCAATGACGTTTCTGACCATTTCCAAGAAGATAACATTTGGGGGAATGTTTTTTGTGCTGGCGGGAATAATGGTAATGGGCACCGTGTTCTTTTATGTTTTTTTGCCGGAGACAAAGGGCAAGAGCTTAGAAGAAATGGAAGCTCTATTTGAGAACAAAGCTAGAAAGATGGATAATGGGGGACGGGAAATGGAAGCTGTGTAGCTAGATATTATTATTTATGTTGCTAAAGTTACGATTCTTTTGAGACCAAAATTGCTGCTTATAAATATAAAACCTAAACGTTGTTACTTCCACTTAAAAACTCAAATACCAAGTTTGGAGTATTTGTATTATTTGGTAGGCTAAGCGCGCTGTTCTATTCTCAAGCCGGCGTGAACAACATATAACTGTTCACATCATTTAAATGGTAAAATCTGATTTGTAAAATTCAAAATCTAAACATTATAAGAAAAATACTTATTTATGATCAGTTATTTTCAGCGAAAATAATTATTTTTCTATCAAAATGAGTATGTTTTTGTTGTAAATAATCGTTATTATCACAAATGTTTATTTTTCTTGTAGTGAAAATTTATATTTTAAATCAAATTATGCTATATAACTATTTTACTAAGTGTGCTCTACACAGATCAGCTTGAGAACTATGTTTGTATTTCTTCTTCTCTTTTTATTTCTTAAGTGTACCCTGTGTTTTTATGGTTGTTACAACATTGAGAACATCAATTTCTTGTGGTTTATCTAATAATTAGAGATAGGAACTTTGTACTTGAGTTTTTATATGGTGGGTTTGATTGTTTTCTTTGTTGGGTATTTAAGGATTGGAATCTCATTCGCTTTTCCTTTATCTGATTTTCACTTTAGGGCTTCGAATCCTACGTACAAAGGTAAAAAGGAGCTAAAGTTGGCTCATTAGCTCGAGTTAAAGTCAAATCCCTGCCCTACACAGGGGGAGGAATAAGAAAAGTTAATTTGAGGGGGTCAAATTATATAAAAAATAATAATTTTTATAGAATTTACTTTATAAAAATCTCTTATATTTCACAAATACTTTTTAAATAAGATTTTTATTATGTTTTGATAATGAGTTGAGATGTGATAAAAGTTAAAAGTTAAATAAAATATTATTAAAATATAATTTTTAATATTATTATTATTTTAAAATTTTAAAAAAATTAAATATTTAATAATATTTTATATAAAAATTTATATAAATTATAATAATAAAAGGAGATAGATTTACGGGCTCTGTCGATTCGTACCGAGGCAAATGCAAGACAAAAGTGTTGCAGTTCACGGGGTGCTGAACATACTGGTGCTGGGATAGACTACTGAACACTGTAATGGTACGAGGACTCTAGCTAACTAGCTAGCTAGCTAGCTATTCAGTACTTTTCCATGCATGAATGATATGGCCGCCAACAAATTCAATTATTCAACCAATTCTTCCTTCGAAAAGCATCAAGTTATGAACATGATGTATGTACTCGTATCGGTTCTAACTTATCACAAACCTGAACGTACGGTTTGCAATCTAGTAGAGCAACACTAGTGTTAATCCTATCTAGGCATCAAGGCACAGAAATTTTTACACATTTTTTCTGTCGGATAGTGTAAACTTCTTTCTTTTTTTTCCTATTTTTTTCAAATATCTTTTAAACCAATTTTAAACATTTTTAAAAATAAAAAAAAATTACAAAATCATTAAAAAATACTTCTTTAATCATTAAATAAATAAATAAAAATTATCATTGAGAGTGGTGGCTCAATGGTCCATGAGTTTGAAATGGGCACTCGATCTTGAGATCCAATCCTACAAAGAGAAGCACTCAAGATTATTAGTGACTATTTGACTTATGGACCATTAATGTCCTCGTGGGACTAAAGTCAGGTTATGGTTCAAATCCGACATGTAGGGAGCGTCTGTGATTCTCGCCGTCTAGACCCATTCTATTTGACTCTCTAGCAGGTTGGGTGCTACTATGATTACGTCATGGTAGGCAAACCATCCCTAGTTACCCCCTCTAATCCTTTTTTGTGAAGAAATTTTTTTTAAAAACAATCGATACAAAATAGGTATATACTTTTTCGGTGGCTCTATCATTTCTTATATCTTAGGTACATACTCTAAAGGAATCTTCCCCAAAAAAAAAAAAACATAAACATATATAATTTGATATAATACACGATTAAATTGTAGAATATATTTTATTATAAAGTATATTTGACCCATTATATTAAATTACGTTAAGTTGTAAAATGTTTTACAAACCTAGCCCATCTAATTCATATATGATGAAAGTAGGATGTAAAATCCTGGACGTAAGTACCATAAAATCTACAGAGGTTTTTTAATTTTTAATTTGTGGAATTGATTATAGTAATCATGTAAGAAGGTTGTAAGGTTTATGCAGACAAAAAAAAAAAACACGACAACCCCACTTGAAAAGTGACGTAGACAAACCAACCTTACCCAAAAGTCATGACTCAAATGTCAAAATAATTGCCAGGAATTGGTTTGAAATTTTCAGAGCCTTTTGGCGCATAACATGAATATATAATATCCATCAAATCGAACAAAATAGGTGCAGTTTGGAAATCAATGAGAGAATTATGTGGTTTTCTCCTCGTCACTAAGCTAAATTCAACTTTGAAAGCTGAAGGAAAACACCTAATTAATTGTCTGCTAGCTCTTGGTCATGGGCGCATATTATATATATAGTGATGTGCGCCAAGAGATCATCATGTATCCTTTGTAGTACTTTGGTTTGTTTCGGTATTGTTGAAAGCTTGTGTGACTTTTGAGATGCTCCTCTGTGTGTGTGTGTGTGTGAGAGAGAGAGAGAGAGAGAGAGAGAGAGGTTTTTGGGTTGGAGAACTTCCTCCAAAGGGTTAGATATTCAGATTCTGCTACACTTTGTCTTAAAATCAGTGGACGAGTTGTAGTAGACATGAGAACACTGACAAAATCATGTGTATGGGAATTAAACACATCCAAAGATGAAAAGAAATTGACAAAATGAAACTTCCCGTATCGAAACATAAAGAAGGCGACACTTTCACCTTTGTCCTGGTCTACTATGAAATCGCAGTTCAAAGTGCTGATCTCTCTCCCTTAAAAAAACCATGCAATACTACTCTCTTTCTCGGTTATTCTGTTTGATATATTTATATATATATATATATATATTTCTGGTGTACAAGAAATTAACATGCATGCACGTTGAATTTATCAGGACCCCTTTTGATCAATTAATTATAAATTCATGACGTGCAAGGAAAAACCGAGAGAGAAGAATTAGAACATGCAGACTGCCATGTTTATTAAATTCTTTTACACAAATGGTAAGAAAGAACATTAATAAATTAGTAAAATAAACTTTCTATGTAAAAAAATTAAGATAGAAACTCATCATCCTCTCGCCACATATGCACTACACATTATTTTTAAATTTTTAATTTTATTTCCTTACCAAATGTGCGGCGGTCATGTATGGATATTGATGAGTGGAAAAACTAAATTAGTTTAGAAGGAATAAAATAAAATAGTAAATAAATAAAAATAAGTGTAGCGTCTGAGATGATGAGTAACAAAACTCAATTTAATTAATTACTAGTTGGCAATCGAAGATCAAAATATGACTAAATAAATCCACACGATCTCTAATCCCTGAAACTTGAGTACTACTACTATTACATATCATTGACTGTTAAATGTGAATACACAGGTTGAAGTAAAATACTTTTGAATAATATGAATTAAATTGTAAAACTTATTACACGAGTATTTATACTAGTTACAAGAAGTAAATTAAGAAATACAAAGAATGAAAATACAAAATAAATGAAATTACAATCAAGGACCTAGTGAAGGACCCAGTAAAATACAAAAGAAAATAACACTTGAAATATAAAATTAATACAACAATTATAAATTGTAATACTCTCCCTCAAGATGGAGAGTAAATAGAATGAAATCCTATCTTGATAATTAAAATAGAGAATTTTTGGCTGTCCAAAGCTTTAGTAAGAACATCAGCAAGTTGATGTTGAGAAGTAACATGAAATGTCTTAATAACTCTAGCTTGAAGCTTGTCCCGTACAAAATGGCAATCAAGTTCAATGTGTTTTATGCGCTCATGGAAAACGGGATTAGCAACAATATGGAGAGCAGGTGTGTTATCACAAAACAAATGAGCACTTTTAGAATGAGAAACTTGAAAAATCTGAAAGTAAGGTAAGGAGCCAAACAATTTTACAAGTTGTAGTGGCCATGGAACGGTATTCAGCCTCTGCAAATGAACGAGAAATTGTTTATTGTCTCTTGGATTTCCCAGATACCAAAGAATCTCCAAGAAAAACACAATAACCAGTGATAGACCTCTGTGTATCAGAACAAAATCCCCAATCTGAATCTGTGAAGGCTTTAATCTGAAAAGAAGAATTAGCTTAAAAAAAAGCACCATGTCCTAGAGTTGATTTTACATATTGTAAAATGCGGTAGGCAGCTTGTAAATGAGGCTTACGTCGCTTATTCATATACTGACTAAGCTGATGAACATAAAAGGTTAAATTAGGCCTTGTGATGGTAAGATATAACAATCTACCAATTAATCTTCTAAAAACAGTAGGATCACTTAATAAAACACCAATATCTCTACTAAGTTTCAAATTCTGCTCCATTGAAAAAGATGTTGGTTTAACACCAAGAAACCCAGCATCTTGTAATATTTCAAATGCATACTTACGTTGGTACAAAAAAATACCTTGAAGAGACCGTGTAACTTTCAAACCAAGGAAGTATTTAAACTACCCCAAATCCTTCAGTTTAAACTTGATGTCGAGTAACAGTTTCAGATTATCAACAGCATGTGAATCATTACTTGCAATTAATATGTCATCATACATAATGAGTGCCATAAAAAAATTACCATTGGAACGGGTAAATAAGGAGTAATCAGCTTTTGATTGGTTAAATCAAGTTCGAGAAGAGTATTAAAGAACTTGAAAAATCATTGACGAGATGCTTGCTTTAGTCCATAAAGTGACTTATTTAATTTGTATACTTTAGACTCCTCCTTAGTATGAAAATCAAGAGAAGGAGTCATGTAAACTTCCTCAAGTAAGTTACCATGTAAAAATGTATTATTAATATCAAGTTGAATAAAAAACCAATTCTTAACAGCATATATGGCAAGAAGTGTATAAACAGTAACCATTTTTTGCCACGGGAGAAAATGTTTTAGAATAGTCCAAACCCTCACGTTGGGTATATCCCTTAGCAACCAATCTTGCTTTATAACGCTCAATAGAACCATCAGCTCTATTCTTGATTTTATAGACATATTTACATCCAATGGGCTTTTTTCCAATAGGTGAAGAGGTAACAATCCAAGTATTATTATTTTCTAAGGCTACAATCTTGGCAACCATAACATCTCTACAATGAGAGTGCTTAACTGCTTGATAAGAAAACACAGGCTCTATATTAGCAGTAATAACTAAAGTAAAGGATTTATGTTTAGGAGACATCCCATGATAAGAAATAGAGTGATGAAAATCATATTGAGTATCTACTAGTATAGGAACAGAATCTGTGGAATTTGATGAAGAGTATGCAGTAAGGGAGTTACAATATGCTGCAAGTAACCAGGAGCTCCTTTAAGTCTAGATGATTTACGGATAGGAAGAGAACTAGTAGATGGTTGGACTGGTTCAAGATTTGTATTGGGTTGTGATGAAGTGGGAAAGGGTAAATCTAAAGGAAAACAGTAGGTGAAACTATGTCTGGAGGTAAGGAATTTCCAACAGTAGGCATAGTTGAAGGCACATGATATTAATAAAAAACTGATGTTTGGTTTGGAAAAAACAATAGATCATAATTAAAATGCATTGAAGTTGAGTTAGATGGAGAGACAAAAGGTAAAGGAAAAGAAGATTTATAAGGAAAAACATGTTCATGAGAAACAACATATCTTAAAACAAAAGTATGCTTGGTAGAAAGATCTAAGAGCTTATAGCCCTTTATGCCAAAAGGATAACCAAGAAATATAGACTGTCGTGCTCTAGGATCAAACTTAAATCATGATCTAAGTAGATAAAATGCAAAACAAAGAAATCCATATGAGATAATCATAGGTAGGAGGGAAATGAAAAAGCAACTCACAAGGCGATTTATTTCCTAAAATAGGTGAGGCAATCTGTTTATGAGATGAGTAGTTGTGAGTATTGCATCACCCCAAAAAGGAAGAGGCAAATTGGATTGAAACATTAAGGCCCTAGCTATGTTCAAGATGTGTTGATGTTAAAGCTCAACAACAAAATTCTGTTGAGGAGTTTCAACAAAACTTAAATGGTGTATAACACCTTTTGATTTAAGAAATTAAGGATGTTAAGAAAAATTCAACACCATGATCAGTATGAAAAAATTGTTAACAATAATCAACAATTGTTAAAAAAAAATTTGTGACCTTCAACAATGGGAGTAGAAAAAGGCCCCCATACATCATAGTGAATTAAATCAAATGTAGATGCAGAGAAATGAGGATTATTAGGAAAAGATAAATTCTTTTTGTTTGGCCAGAGGACAAACAAGGCATGGAAGATCAATTTCTAACATATTAGGAAAAACTTTATTTAGTAATTTCATCCTTGAAATAGAAGGATGACTCAATCTATAATGCCAAAATTCAAATAAGGCATGTTTTGATGACTTTGAACAAGCAAACAATTGTTTAGCTAAATTTCAAGAAGATACAGGTAAAGTTTGAGAGTTAAGTAAATCACTAGGAGAATAGCTTGATTGTTGCAGAAGGTAAAGACCTCCCTTGTGTCTACCAACTCCAATCAGCTTCCAGTGAATCAGGTCCTGTATAAAAACAAGATTAGAAAAAAAAACAGATAAATTGCAAGTTAGATTTGATGTTAATTTGCTAACAAAAATTAAATTGAAAGAGAAAACTAGAATAGAAAGAACATCTCTGAGTATTAAATTCTTAGAAATGTGAACAATGCCAATATGTGTAACAGATATACTTGGGCCATTTGGAAGCTTGACTGAGGTGTTAGTAATTGGAGTAAAAGAGGAAAAACGAGATATGGATGAAACCATGTGATGTGTGACTCCCAAATCAAGAATCCAAGAAGAAGAATCAAGATTAGTAGGTATAACACGAGTAGAAGAAAACATAGATGAAATATAAAAACCAGAAGGACCTATACCAGCAATGTGAACAGAGGAAACTGCATTTGCAGTGTGTTGTGAAATTTCAGAGGACATAGCAGGACCAAATGATTGATGCATAACAGTGTGCTGATATTGAGACTCTGTTAATGAAATAGATGATGCAACCGAAAAAGTGTTGTCAGAGATAACTTGATTGGCCATGGACTGCTGTCGTGGCTTGAACTTGTATCTAAGGGAAAATCCATGTAGTTTGAAACACTTCTCAATAACATGACCAACAAAACCACAATGCTTGCAAACAGGGCGTTCCGTCTTCAGCACAAGCTTCACAAATAGATTAATCTCATATTTAACAGCAAAAGCATAATTCTCATGTGAAGAAACATGAAGAATAGAAATCTCACGTTGCTATTCCTCTTGTAAAATAAGGCTAAAAACCTTGTTAAGAGGAGACAATAGGTACATTAATAAAATCTGAACCCTAGCAGAGGCATAAGACTCATTCAAACCAACAAGAAACTAAAGTATACGCTATTGTTGAACATAGGAATTAAGAGTATGAACAGCTCCACAAGAACAAACTGGAATCAGTTTGTAATTGATTAACTTGTCTCAAAGACCTCTCAACTTAGTAAAATAAGCACTAACATTCAACTGACCTTGAGAAAGAGTCAAAATCATCTTTTGTAACTAGAAAATACGGGGGCTATTCTTCTGAGAGAATCGCTCCTTGAGATCATTCTAGATCTCATGTGCCGTATTGATGTAGAGAATGTTAGCAGAAATTTCAGATGATACGGAATTAAGAATTCAAGATATTACCATGTTACTGCATCATATCCAAGAAGCAAGGGTTGGATCGGTCGATTTGAAGGTTTGAAAACACTTCCATCAACAAACCCTAACTTATTCTTCGCAGACAAAGCAATGTGCATCGATCGAGACCACGAGTGATAGTTATCACCATTGAGAGATTAAGTAACTAGCACAATACTAAGACTATCTCCTGGATCAAGGAAGAAGGGACTCGAAGGTTCTGCCATCGAAATCGAAGAGGAAGACGAAGAATTTGAAGCCATGAGAGAGAAAAGGAGAAAAAATCTTAGTCACGGGCAGAAGACTCTAGAATACTACTGATACCATATGAAATGTGAATACACAGGTTGAAGTAAAATACTTCTGAATAATATGAATTAAATTGTAAACCATATTACACTGGTATTTATACTAGTTACAAGAAATAAAGTAAGAAATACAAAGAATAAAAATACAAAATAGATGAAATTACAATCAAGGACCTAGTGAAGGACCCAGTAAAATACAGAAGAAAATAACACTTTGACAAATAAAATTAATACAACAATTATAAATTGTAATATTGACTTTGGTAATGTTTCATGCAATCCCTTCATTACTAGATATATTATAATTTCGTGCATGTCAGGCCCTGCTCCTGCTGTTTCCGTCGTGATAGATCATGATATTATTTCTAGCTCACAGTATTAATGAAGCTGCTGCATGCCCAGGACACTGAAATTCAAGCTGGATCTGCTAGTTCCAAAAATATTAATGGAAGAGATCATCAATATATTTAACATGCATACAGTTGAAGTTGAATAAACAACACCTACAAAATTGATTAGATTTGATGCCATGATGCAATAAGGCCAACTCCTTTATTTTCGTAAATGAGATAAGTTGAATTGGAAAAAGTTGAAAGTTAAATAAAATATTATTAAAATGTATTTTTTTAATATTATTTTTATTTTAAAATTTGAAAAAGTTGAATTATTTATTTTATTTTGTGTAAGAATTAGAGAAAGTTATAATGATGAGATGAAATGAGATGAAAAGTTTTATGAAAGCGAACAATGCCTAAATAATACCTTGAAAACAAAAGGCAATTAAAAACTTTCTTGAATTCAGTTTTATCGCTCGGATGACAGTATTTTGATCATAATATATATAAATATATATTTATATATATATATAATCATGTATATGTATAGTAAGAAATCATCAATAAGCTACTGGTATCATATAATATATCCAAGTAGATATTCAAAACTCCTTAAAAGACCCTTAAGCTTAAAGGCGTGTTTGGACACTACGAAAATTCTAAAAAATTCTCATAATTTCATTACTAATAATCATTCAAATACAAAGTACTTTTCAATTTCAAGTTTTCAAGTTTTTAATCTAATCATTATTTAAACACAAGAATCAAAACAACTTTTACAAACTTTAAAATAACATACAAAATTAATACAATTTTTACAAACTTTAAAATAAAAATTATATTCAAACAATTTTTTAATATTTTTATTTAGCTTTTATCCATCTTTTTTCAAAATCTAATAAAATATATTTACTCAAGACATTTAACTATTATTCATAAAATTTTGAGAGACTGCAAGCTGTGTCCAAAAATGCCAGACTTATTTTGTAACTGCTGCTGAATTTTTCAAATAATATTAGATACTTAATAAATTCTATAATGTTTATTTTATATGCATGTCTCTCTTCTACTTAGACTATAATATTGTTCGAGAATGATGCCTAGTTTAGTCGATATTTCTCCCCAAAGTTTTCTTAATTAAGATTGAAGGATTAAAAACAAAGTAAAATGGCTGAATTCATATCTTTGGGAGTTCTTGTGGGAATTATAAGATTTAGGAGAGAAATAAGTAAATAAAATACATTTTAATTTTTTTATTTATTAAATACTCAATAAATTATGTTGTCATTTTTATATGTTATTTTTTTTTAACTCCAGATGTCAATATGCAAATAATAATTAAGATAAAAATCCAAACAGGTACCCTGACAGACAGACCCTTCTAATAAATATCCAGATGATACGATTTAAAGAACTTCCACTTTCGATTAATTTTCTCATTTCATGTGTATTTGTGTGGATACTCTCTAGTACTCAACATCTTTTGAGTTGTAAGCACCGCCATCTCTCTCTCTCTCTCTCTCTCTCTCTCTCTCTCTCTCTTTTCAAAACTCTCACCCCTCAAACTCTCTCTCTCTCTCTCTCTCTCATGGAAAACGGATTCAAGCTCCGAATCTCTCGCATGTTCCAAGCCTCGTTCGGCTCGTGCGGCTCCCGGAACCTCTCCGACGTAGTTGAAAAAGCCGTCTTTCTGCCACAGAACCACCAGAACTTCCACATGATCGAGCCCTTTTCCCCTAGCCCTCGATCCTTCACCTTCAGACCCAAGCCGTTCCAAACCCCAGAAACCATCAACCACAGCTGCTTAATAGCAGCAAAAGATTCTCTCTGTGAAAAGAAAGTCTCGCCGCCTTATTCTCCTTTCGCTTCGACCAGCCCCAATGGACGAACCTGCCCTCCTGCGTCTCCAATCTCTCCTTTGAATCCCTTCTACCATTTCGGAGACTCAACGTCTAAACTGAAAAAGAAGAAAGGCTCCGAAAGAAATAAGAAAAAGACTACACCAATGAAGAACAAGCCTACGGAAACCTTTCCCTTAAACTCATCTTCGCAGGATATGAGTTTTGGTGGGTGTTGGTATAGCAGCGAAGAAGAAGAAGAAGAGGAAGACGAAAGAGAGGACGAGACTGACACCCTTTTCTCTTCCAAGAGTCTAACTTCCGATTCATCTGAGTCTCGGCTACCTCGTTCTCGCCGGAATAGACACGGGGCACGGCGGAGAAGGGCGGGGACTCGGAGTTCTGAAACGGGTATAATGCCAAAAATATTGCAGGGGAAAGTGAAGGATAGCTTTGCGGTGGTGAAGAGTTCCAGCGATCCGTACAACGATTTCAGGACGTCAATGGTGGAAATGATCGTCGAGAAGCAGATATTTGCGGCTAAAGATTTAGAGCAGCTCTTGCAGTGTTTTCTGTCTTTGAATTCGAACGATCATCATAAGGTCATAGTGGAGGTGTTCACGGAGATATTGGAGTCTCTCTTTTGCAATTGATTTTCAGTCGACATGTGTTGTTTTCTGCGTGCTTGTCTTTCTAATCAAAATCTTAGTAAGAATTCTCCCTTCAAATTAATTTGGTGAATGGATATGCTATTATTCATCTGTATCTTTTTAAATTTGAAGATCAAGCTTGTTGTAGGTGGGAAATATGGAAGGAGAGAGAAGCTGGAGAATTCGATCCAACTTATTGGGTATAACTACTATTTATATCTGTTTAACTATCTTAACTTTTAATATGATTATTAGAAAATTATTTATTATTTATCTTTCAATTATATGTCAGCAATCCTGCTATTTTAAATCATGATAATTAAAAGAATGATAAAAAATATTTTTTTTCAAATAATAGACACATGATTAGGGATGGTTTGGATTGAGAGATAAAGTGAGATAGTTTTAGATGAAGGATGAAAGTTAAACAAAATATTGTTAGATGTTTTTTTTTATTATTATTTTGAGATTTGAAAAAGTTGAATTGAGATTTAAAAAATTTGAATTGTTTATTATATTTTGTGTGAGAATTTGAGAAAATTATAATAATAAAATGAGTTGAAACAAATTCAAACAGGACCTAAATATAATATCAACAAATATAATTTAAAATACAGAAAAAAATGACATTTTTCAAATAGTCTACCTCCAAGTGTCTTCAAAGTGTTAAAACAACAAAGAGATTATTTAAAAATAAGAATAAAACTATTTTGCCCACTTGTTTTGACACTTTTTTTTGACTGCTTGTTTTTTTGTTTTTTTTTTTGAACTTAGTGATTAAAGAAGTAATTTTAAATGTATTGATGTATTTTTTTTATTTTTTAAATATATTTAAATATGTAAAAAAATGTGAAAAGTAAAATAAAAAAAAAAATTACACTGGGCAGTAAAGCCTAGCGGTAACTCTGGGACGGCAGAGTAACCGCGTCTTAAAAATAATTTTACAAATTGATGTAACTATCTATTTTACAATAAAAATAATTTTATAAAAATTACATAATTTATGAAATTATTTTTATATAATGACTTTATGCGAGAGTATTTCTCTTCACCAAAACCTTTTGGCGCGCCCGATTCCTTAGTACTTTTTACTGCAAATCTATTCTTACAGGCGACATGACTGAGGTTTACATATATTGATTCTACAGTGATCTAAGCAACTGTGTTTGAAAACACGTAAAATAGAAGAGGAAGTAGAAGTTGATGCTTTTGATGAGATAAACTTGGTGACAGTGTCTTGGTTGTTTGAAAAAAAGAAAACATTGTTTTAGGGAAATGGTGACAAAAAGTCCTGGGTGGTTCATTTGCTTTTCAGATAGGGTTGCACTTACCAATAAGGAGCTTGAAAAGATGGGGATGGGAGCGATGGTTTGTTGATTTGAAAGTAGATGTAAGAAAACCTACAAAGGCTGTCCCATTTTCTAAAGGTTAATTGGGTTTGACTTGACTTCTGAAAAAGATAAAAAAGGTCACTCCTCCAATATATTTGCCCTCTCTCTGAATTTATTGGCTACAAAAATAATTTTTTCTTATTTAAAATTAATACTAATGCTCTTAAAACATTTAGAAACATTTTGATATAGGAACGATTTTATTTAATTTTTTTTAAAGATTTTATATAAAATATAATAAATACTTTATATAACTTTTATCTAAAACCATCTCATCTCATTTCACAATCTAAATGAAACTTTAAAATCTTACTGCTAAATTATTAAAGATCAAGATGATATAAGAACTTAATATTTTTCTTCTCTGTCTTTTACCCAAAACAATCTAATGACTATTGCTATAGAAAAATGAGAAGGAAAATCTTTAATCTAATTGAACAACTAAAGATGCTTGCATAGATAATCAACCACCCTAAATTTATTCCAAGAGCTTCACACATATCATGCAAGAAATTGAGAACAAGTTGTCTATTAAATATAGTATTATCTTTTAGCTTTAGCTCAGACAAGAATGAGGTCTTCTTGATGGAAATGAAATTTAGTAATAAAGACAAAACTGTTCTTCAAATAAGTTAGCCATGATTATTGAAAAGAAACAACAATTTTAGTGAAGTATTCTAAATTAATGCTGGTACATATTATAAGGGATAAAGTATCTTTAGGTACATGCATTTTTGTTGTGTTGTTAACCACGTACCATTTATTTATAGTCTCCATTTATATGGAGTATGGGAAAAGGAAGCAGCACAAAACCAAACACAGCCCCCACCACCGCCTAACATCGAGCAGAGTCTTATTTTTGTAGTATTATGTCCTATTATTGTCGTTTAACCATTAAAAATGATCTCAAGGCTAGCCTAATAATAATTATAATAAAGGGAAAAAGAAAATATGCGTTTTTTGTATATATATTTATTCTATTATAATAAGTGACTATCCAACTGTAAATAGTAACTCTTGTTATTTTTTCGTTAACTATTCTTGTTTTTCCGTTAAATCTTGTTTTACCAAAAGACTCTTAAAACTTTTGACCATTTGATGTGTAACTCTCTTATAGAATTTAATGAAGAATCATGTTTTACCAAAAGGCCCTTAAGAACCCCGCGGCGCACATGAATTGACGTATATTTTTCATGTCATTTTTGTTCTGACAGTGTACTCATTTTCCTTTCTTTTTGTTTCAATTTTTTTTAAATAAAAAATTAATAATATTTTATTATTATATAGAGAGTAAATAGATAATCTAATATAGATGCAAACCAATGCTCATACTTTGTTGAAATTTAGATTTTTTTTAATCTTGATTTTTTGTCTTTCTTTAACCTTATATTTTCTTTTTCCAGATAAATAAGTTTCTGATTTTTTTATTTTTTATTATTTAAATCATTATATCAGGTGCACTCGACGCTAACGCACCCGAGGCCGTTTCATAGTATACATATATATGTGTGTGTGTGAAGTCCTTTTCAAAAAATGGATATTTGAACAATGGAAATGAAAGAGAAAACGCGTACAAATAGAATGAGAAAATATGGAAGGTAACTGCTTGAGGATTTACACACAGAATAGGAGCCAAAGCCTTCTTCATTTGTTGGGGACCATGTCTGTGCTTGATAGCTGTGTTACAATATTGCATATGAGAAACAGATAGAAAGACAAAAGAGAAATTGGGTTACAGAATAAAGACTGTCTGCTCATGGCAGTTCTGTTCGATCTTCGGACATGAGTTCCTCTCTATCGGGTAAGCATTCTAGTTAATGCACACTTGATTTTTGGGTTCTTGGGCCTCTCTCTTTCTCTGTGGCGCATACATTCACAGCAGACAACAATAAAATAAGGGAAACCGCGGGTGCAACTTGCAAGTGCATTTCTTATGTTTTTGGGCCTTTTGTTTCGATGAGAATCTATAGAAATTCATAGGACCCAATATGGTTCATCCTGATCCTTTGGAGCATATAATATAGGGATGGGCAACCCAAACCCAAGTTGCCAGCCTGAAATTGAATCAAATGATTTTTCGGTTGGATTAGTTTGGGCCATGAGTTGAGCTTTCAATTAAATGTGATCAAGGTTCAAACATTCTCCTTTTAAAAACAAAAAATCTTCACAATCTCTTACTATTTATCCACATTCTATATTTTATATATATTTTTTAAATTTTTTAAATTTTTTTTATCAAATATTTTTTATATGAATAGTGAATAGAAATTTTGAAATAGTTTAAAAAAAATAAAATATTTTTTTTTAAAATATTAAAAAATTTAAAAATTTAAAAAAAATTTAAAGTGTGGAGTGTTGTGGAGATTGTATAGCTAAAGCCTTTAAAAAACGAGATAATATGAACGTATTTGGATCCTTGGAATTCTTGTCTCAACTATAGGATTTTGCAATAAGGCCCAAAAACAATAAGAATCTGAATGGCAAAAATGATGACCACAACCTACAATGACATAATGGAGTAGTAGAGAGATAAACATATAAAATAAATTA
Organism: Pterocarya stenoptera; assembly: GCA_003123785.1. Taxonomy (NCBI): domain Eukaryota; kingdom Viridiplantae; phylum Streptophyta; class Magnoliopsida; order Fagales; family Juglandaceae; genus Pterocarya; species Pterocarya stenoptera. The sequence goes on along the minus strand of QEOT01124180.1, from coordinate 569 downwards.
CACAATATTTATAATTATTCAAGTAATTTTTTTGGACAACAAATGCTCTATAAATGATTTGAGACCCATTTTATGTATCTATCTATTATTCACTCAAGACCATACAATTCGGGCAAAAGCTCTAAAAGATTCCAAATTTGAAATGTCTATCGTTTTTATTTCAATTTACTGCATGCTCGTGTGTATGAAATAGAAACTAATATATGTGTATAAAAGACATCAAATGTTGTGGAAAATCTTAATTAATAAAAGATATATATCAAACATACGTATATTCATGAAAATACATGGTAAAATCAATTAAAGGAACTAATGAATGAGATTAATTTGGTGATCAATTATGATGCTTCTTCCCTTGTAGAGAAAGTAAAGGGCGAGGTTGTGAATTACAATCTTGCACGTTGAAATATAAAAAGACTAATGCGCGCAATACTAGTCTGGTACGTTTCTGAGAAAGATAAATCCATAAACTGACGTGACTTGATGTAATATGTTAAATTATAAAACTACTTTTATTGTGAAGTATATGATCTAACGTATCATATAAAGTAAAGTCAGTTTGTAGATTT
>QEOT01124179.1:82350-188806 GCA_003123785.1 Pterocarya stenoptera | reverse complement strand
AAAAAAAAAAAAAAAAAAAAACCAAAAACAGAACAAAATAGAGTGCATTTTCGGATTCTCACTTCTTGCATTGGTGCTCTCGTCAGTGGTCTTTGAGCTCGTCTTTGGCTTTGTGGTGTCACTGGTGTGGTCTTCCTCTCGAGCTCTTCTTTGGCTTCGTGGTCTTCAAGTAGATCTGTGCTCTCTCTTCAAGTGGATGAGTCTGTAAGCAGCCATTGAACTGGATCTTCAAGTGGTCTTCTTCTTCTTCGTGTGCAAGGGTCGTCATCTTGGGTAGATGAAAAAGCAAGATCTTTGTCTTGATTTCAAAGGCAGATCTTTGTCATGATTTCTACTTGGTCATCTTAGTTTGGGTGATTTCTACGGCATTCGTTGGTGCAGGTGATTTCTACTTGGTCATCTTCGTGGGGGTTGTCTTCGTGGGTAGCTTCTTAGACATTTGATTATGGTAAAACACTTTTTTTTTTACTTGCTCCTGTTCCATAATTTCTTAGGAGTTGTTGTTTTAGGAACAATGTTGACAAAATCTGTTGGTGGGAACAATATTGCATATTAGTTGTGTTTATTGCTCAGAAATGCATATGTTTTGTGCTTCGGATAAACAAACGTTATGTGTGTATTTGAAAATAGCTCTATGTCATGTGTTTATGCGGTAGAAATGCAGATTCAATCTCCAATTTTTACATTTGCATATTGTGTTTGTAGGCAAGCTATAGAAATTTATGAAGCTGTAATTTGTCGTAGAAATGTCGTGTTTGTTGAAATACTTTTTTTTTTTACATTTGCAGATTCAAGCTGCAATTTTAATTTATGCAGCTAATCATCTCATTCAATATTGATGTTATGAGGCACTGAATGATTTTATATTTGATGTATTGTTTTGTGATCTTTCATTTCTATATGCAAAAAACATTTGCTTGGACCATAACATGTCAAAAGTTGTAGTTTTGATACCTCATTGCAAAGGGTGATAGTTTGGTATGCAAATGTCTTTTTTCCCCCCCTTCCTTTTGTTATCCTATTGTCCTCGACATATTGTATTTAGTCAGTCTAATACTTTCTAGCACTTGAGACTTGTTTATACAATCCTTAGCCCATTCAAATCATAGATAAGAAAAGATGATCCTCCTAATATTGTTATACTTGAAGGAACTGAACAAACTCATGAGTCATTACCAAATATCCAAATCTATTGATGTTGTCTCATTTGAAATTTAGTGTATATTCTGTCTTAACGTGTTTAGATGGCATGTGTTCTGTTTTAACGTGTTTAGATATCGGTTTTTGCAAAATTTATGCACTTAGGCTTCTGATTGCTTTAGAATTTGCAACTTGGTTTGACCATTGGTTTGGATATTGAACAACTTGTACAAGGCATTGGAAAAGGGGAAGAACACCCATCTCTGCTAACACCATGTAACTCAAATCCTCCAACCTCAGTATGTTATTTCAGAATTCAAAACTTATTGGAATGGGTCTGCTCAATAATTCTCATCCTAATTCTCATTATTATTTTTATGTTAGGATATCCCTCAAACTGGTCTAGTAAACTTTCCAAATTACATGCACCTATACTATGAACTAGTACCTACATGGCCACCAGCTTTTCTGCCATATCCAGATGGCAGCCAATATCCAAGCAACATTCAGGTGGTTCTCAACTTCGTTCTTGTCTTTTATGTATAAGTTTGGGTTTTTTTAGAGTTTAATTGCTCTCCATTTTTCTGTTTTAAGCAGAATTTTGGTTACCCATTTCAATATGGGATGAGACTTCTAACTCCTCAAATCGCTACAAGCTCCACAATGAGCATAAGAGTTGGTAAAGAGGATACATTCAATTGTAGGAAAACTGAAGCGCCATGTACTTTCTCTAAAGTTGATGAAGGAAGTAAAGAGGATAGACCAGATTCACGAGAAACCGACGATGGCACTACTGGGTCACCACACTTGGTGCAAATGGATGGTGATGATATAACTAAGGAGCCAAAGTCAAGGATGGTGTTCAATTCTTTTGAAGATTTATAGATCTATTGTAAGGATTATGCTAAGAAATGTGAGTTTGGGATGATGACACAAAGGAGTGAGAGGGGAGAGGATCAAAGTATCAGTTATGTCACCCTTGGTTGTGCCCATGGAGGGAAGGCCCGGAATAGGAGTTTCAATGTCACTAACCCATGTCCGACAGGAAAGACGGACCGTAAGGCAATGATTAATGTCTTAAAATTCGAGGGAAAGACGTGGTTGACAACAGTCCATAATACACATAATAACGGCCTCAGTCCAAAGAAATTCCGCTTCTTTCGATGTAATAGAGAAGTGAGTGAGACGGTAAAAAAAGTCCTAAATACAAATGACTTGGTTTGGCATCCGGATGAATAAGAATTTCGGATCTCTTGTCATTGGTGCAAGTGGCTTCGAGAACCTCTCATTTTTGGAAAAAGATTGTTGCAATTACATCAACAAGGCACGACATCTATGACTTGGTGCAGGTGGTGCTGGAGTACTTCAAGATTATTTTCTGAGGATGCATTACAAGAATATTGGTTTTTGTTTTTTCATTGATGGACTTAGATGATGATGGGAGGCTAAAGAATTTTTGTGGGTAGATCAACGCAGTAGGGCAGCCTACTAGTTTGGTGATGTGGTCACATTCGACACCACATAACTCACGAATTGATATCGGATGCCCTTTGCACCATTTGTTGGTGTAAACCACCACGGCCAGTCCATACTTTTGTGAGTAGGGTTGATTTTAAGTGAGGATACAAAGACCTTTACATGATTATTCCAGACCTGGTAGCAGTGTATGTATGGTATAGCTCCAAAAACTATTATTACTGATCAAGAAAGATCAATAAAAATGCAATTGCTATTGTCTTTCCAGAAAGTTGACATAGATTCTGCCTATGGCATATACTGAAGAAAGTCTCCAAAAAGCTTGGGTTATATGCTGCCTACAAAAGTGAACTAAAAAATCACATGATGAAATGTGTGTATGACACTCAAACTATTGAGGAGTTTAAGAAATGTTGGGACAAGTTACTTAACACATACAACTTACATGAGAATGTTTGGTTGAAAAGTTTATATGCTGAGTGTGAGCATTGAATACCGGTATTCTTAAAAGAGCACTTCTGAATTGGAATAACTATAACCCAGCATGAAAGACCATTTTTTTGGACTTAGTCAAATGGTCATTACATATTCTATGAAACATTGACAAATGACAAATGAAAATCACCAAACAATTACTTAACGATAACGTCCATACATATTCAAGAGTGAAATATCCTTACATATTCAATAATGTATATAGCAGAATTGATTCAATAATGTTTTGCTCATGCAATAAAAAACAAAACAAATGACAAATGCTATTACCTAACAATTACATAAGAAACAAATGCAAGATATATGGAAAATAATATTATGACAGTTTGAAGAAATGCTTGCCTTCGGAATAAAAGGGAAGGGGCTAGGGTTAGGGTTAGGGTTAGGGTTAGGGTTTAGGGATGAACAGGAAGGGGTGGGCTAGCGTTAGGGTTTTGGGATGAACGAGATTGGGGCGGGCTAGGGTTAGGGAAACTGAGGAAGGGTTAATGGTGACCAAGAAGGAGGCTTCGTGGGAAGAAGAAGAAGCTGAAGACGAAGGGAAGAAGACAACGTAATGATGGCTTCTGTGGGAGACGAAATTGAGGGAAGGAGGAATCCATGACGGCTCAGTGTGGGCCTTAGACTTCCATAACGACACTAAGGGAGGAAGGTGGCTTCGAGGGGAGGGATGTGCCATCAAGGGAAGGGAGGCACTTCGAGGGGAGGGATGTGCCATCGAGGAAGGGAGACGCTTTGTGGAAGGATCGAGAGAGGAAACATAGAGAGGGAGGGAATTGAGGAGGGAAACTAAGTAAGAGAGGAAACAAAAAGAGGGACTGNCGATGTAATAGAGAAGTGAGTGAGACGGTAAAAAAAGTCCTAAATACAAATGACTTGGTTTGGCATCCGGATGAATAAGAATTTCGGATCTCTTGTCATTGGTGCAAGTGGCTTCGAGAACCTCTCATTTTTGGAAAAAGATTGTTGCAATTACATCAACAAGGCACGACATCTATGACTTGGTGCAGGTGGTGCTGGAGTACTTCAAGATTATTTTCTGAGGATGCATTACAAGAATATTGGTTTTTGTTTTTTCATTGATGGACTTAGATGATGATGGGAGGCTAAAGAATTTTTGTGGGTAGATCAACGCAGTAGGGCAGCCTACTAGTTTGGTGATGTGGTCACATTCGACACCACATAACTCACGAATTGATATCGGATGCCCTTTGCACCATTTGTTGGTGTAAACCACCACGGCCAGTCCATACTTTTGTGAGTAGGGTTGATTTTAAGTGAGGATACAAAGACCTTTACATGATTATTCCAGACCTGGTAGCAGTGTATGTATGGTATAGCTCCAAAAACTATTATTACTGATCAAGAAAGATCAATAAAAATGCAATTGCTATTGTCTTTCCAGAAAGTTGACAAAGATTCTGCCTATGGCATATACTGAAGAAAGTCTCCAAAAAGCTTGGGTTATATGCTGCCTACAAAAGTGAACTAAAAAATCACATGATGAAATGTGTGTATGACACTCAAACTATTGAGGAGTTTAAGAAATGTTGGGACAAGTTACTTAACACATACAACTTACATGAGAATGTTTGGTTGAAAAGTTTATATGCTGAGTGTGAGCATTGAATACCGGTATTCTTAAAAGAGCACTTCTGAATTGGAATAACTATAACCCAGCATGAAAGACCATTTTTTTGGACTTAGTCAAATGGTCATTACATATTCTATGAAACATTGACAAATGACAAATGAAAATCACCAAACAATTACTTAACGATAACGTCCATACATATTCAAGAGTGAAATATCCTTACATATTCAATAATGTATATAGCAGAATTGATTCAATAATGTTTTGCTCATGCAATAAAAAACAAAACAAATGACAAATGCTATTACCTAACAATTACATAAGAAACAAATGCAAGATATATGGAAAATAATATTATGACAGTTTGAAGAAATGCTTGCCTTCGGAATAAAAGGGAAGGGGCTAGGGTTAGGGTTAGGGTTAGGGTTAGGGTTTAGGGATGAACAGGAAGGGGTGGGCTAGCGTTAGGGTTTTGGGATGAACGAGATTGGGGCGGGCTAGGGTTAGGGAAACTGAGGAAGGGTTAATGGTGACCAAGAAGGAGGCTTCGTGGGAAGAAGAAGAAGCTGAAGACGAAGGGAAGAAGACAACGTAATGATGGCTTCTGTGGGAGACGAAATTGAGGGAAGGAGGAATCCATGACGGCTCAGTGTGGGCCTTAGACTTCCATAACGACACTAAGGGAGGAAGGTGGCTTCGAGGGGAGGGATGTGCCATCAAGGGAAGGGAGGCACTTCGAGGGGAGGGATGTGCCATCGAGGAAGGGAGACGCTTTGTGGAAGGATCGAGAGAGGAAACATAGAGAGGGAGGGAATTGAGGAGGGAAACTAAGTAAGAGAGGAAACAAAAAGAGGGACTGAGGAGGGAAGGCTCGTGGAGTCAAAGCGGTGTGTTTTGGTTTTTTTTTTTCACATCAGCAACACCACTTATGCAGCGTTTACATGAGGCAACTGAACGTATCATTTTTTTATCTCCTAATAGGATATAGTGATATACCCTACAATCCCTGGGCATTTGCTACGAAAGAAACTACGTACATTTATGAAAAAACCTAAATCAAGATTTTTACATTCTAAAACCCTAAATTATAAACCCCAAATTCTAAAATAACAAATCATATCTTATTGCTATATTTTTACCACCATCAACCAACATTGGATGGCGTCTCTCAGGGTGGTAGCTTGAAAATCATTTTGAATTTTGTCTTGAAAACCACTGGCATTGATTCAAATTTGATAGGTTGTATTTGATCCAAATATGGTCAATTCCATCAAGATTTTGCCAAATCCAACTTGAATCCACTTTTGTAGACCATTTGGACGCGGAGTTGTAACATAACTAACTAAATAGGGAGCATCAGTTGGCCTTAGTCGACAATGGCTAACAATCCTCACACCCAATTTTAAGAGCATTCCCAATGGGTTATGTTAAAACCCACGTTTTTATAAAATTTGAAGGAAATAGCTCAAAATAGCCCATCTAGCGGATTATGTATTTTATCACTAATATCCAATTTGCTACAGTACCACCTCTACATCTACATCTATGGGACATTTATAAATATTTCATTTATTTCTCTCCCTATTTTCTACTTTTTTTCTCATTGCAGGAAGTACTCTTTATTCGTTTCTCTCTATACTTACTACTTTATTTGAAATGAAGAAAATATATTAAAAATTATAATATTTAAATGATATTAAAAAAATAGATAAGCTGGTGTATGCAAGTATATTGTAAAAGTCAATATATAAAATAAAAAAAAATTTTGATTATGTATTTTAAAGAATATGATGAAAAAACTAATAGAATGCTCTAATTATTTAGCTTGTTTATAAAAGCACAAAAAATAGTCCTAGATTAAGATCTGCTCATGTGCATGAAGGGTTGTTAAAGACTCTAGAATCAGGTCCCCTCCAACTTACATAGATACATGTGCATATATATATATATAGGGGTTTTATAGCATTTCATTCAGGAAAAAAAAGGTTATTATGCTTATTCTGCTAATAACAGTAGAAGCTAGAGATCCTCCACCACCCTACACAGCACTACAATCCTCTTCATATGATGGATGCTACAAAAGAAAAGAGATCTATTGTATGGGGTATAGCTTTCATAAGGGCCGAAATTGCTAATATACACTTTCTACGCTCCCATAAAATTTGTTGTGTGCAGTTTTGTATTCCCATCTCAATCAATTTCTCTCTATCAAGTGCTCACAACGTAAACATATATGCACATGAGGCTTAAAAAAAGAGTAATTCTACAGATCAGCTACGGTAGACACTCCATACCCTACACCTCACACAAAACAACCCATTATTTCACTTTCTTCTAAACTCTCCTCAATCTTATCGGACCCCTCTCTCATCAAACTCTCTCTCTCTCTTATCTTATCAGACCCTTCACACTCTCTCTTCAAATTCTTTTCAATTTTTTCTTTTCTCCACATCAGGCCCCTTCTCTCTCTATCTCATTGGACCCCTTCTCTCTCATCAAGCTCTCTCTCATGTCATCGGACCCCTCACTCTCTCTTCAAATTCTTTTCAATTTTTTCTTTTCTCCTCATTAGACCCCCTCTCTCTCTCCTCATTTCACTCACTCTTATCTTATCGGACCCCCTCTCTCTCATCAAGCTCTCTCTCATCCCATCAGACCCCTCACTCTTTCTCTTCACATTCTTTTCAATTTTTTCTTTTCTCCTCATCAGACTCCCTTTTCTCATCATTTCACTCTCTCTTATCTCATCGGACCCCCCCTCTCTCTCATCTCATATTTACATGTTGCATAGTATCCAGTTGGATTAGACTCCCAAGCACGGGATATCATGAACTTTCATGTAACTAGCATTGGGACAAATGACGTGCGAATGGTAGGGATCTTAGGAGTTGGTGGAATTGGGAAGACAACTCTTGCCAAATCAATTTATAACTTAATTGCTTTTGGGTTTGAAGGTTGTTGTTTTCTTGCAAATGTTAGTGACACTGCGAATCAAGTGTATGGTTTGGTCCAACTGCAAGAGACCCTTCTTTCTAAGATCTTTCGAGATTGTAAAAGTTTGAAGGTTGACAGTATTGATACGGGAAGCACTATGATAAAGCATAGGCTTCATTCTAAACGAGTTCTTCTAATTCTTGATGGTGTAGATCACTTGACCCATTAGAAACCTTAACGAGAGGTCATGATTGGTTTGGTAAAGGAAGTAGAATCATAATCACAACAAGAGATCAACACCTGTTGACTACTCATGGAGTTGATTCAACATACAAGATGATGGGATTGAATCACGACGATGCTTTTGAACTATTTTGTTGGCATGCTTTCAAAAGAAATAAACCGGTTGATTGTTATGGGAAATTTGTAGAACAGATCATAAATTATGTTGGCAGCCTTCCACTAGTTTTAATAGTGGTTGGTTCAGATTTATATGGCAGAAGTAAAAGTGAGTGGATGCACACATTGGATCAGTACAGGAAAATCCCTCACCAAGATATTCAGAGAATACTTCAAACAAGTTACAATAGATTAAGTGAAAATGAAAAGAATATTTTTCTTGACATCGCTTGTTTTTTCATTGGAGATGTATTTGATGATGTCATTAAGATACTAGATAGTTTTGATTTTTGCCCAAACTTTTGGATCCCAAGACTTAGGGAGAAGTGCCTTATTTCCAAGCTCGATGAAACGTTGTAAATGCATGACTTGTTACGAGATATGGATAGAGAAGTTGTTCGACAACAATCACCCGAAAAACCAGGAGCACGTAGCAGATTGTTTAATCATGAAGATGTTTGCAGTGTACTAGAAGAAGATACCATAAGTCAGATCAAGATCTCTTTTAATTAAACATTGTTTCTTTGCCACATGTGACATGTACTTTTATTTTTGTGTGTGTATATATATATATATGAATAAATAAATAATTTTTTTTAAAAATAATAGAAAAATAAAAATTTATTTTTTGATTTTGTTGCCACACTTAAACATTGGCTTACTATATAGGGAACATAGAAAGTTCAAGCAATTGTGGTAGATTTGCCTGAAGACGATGACATGATACGCTTGAGTTCAAAGGCATTCAATGAGATGAAAAGACTCCAATTATTTAGATGCCACAATGCACGGTTTTCAAGAGGACTTAAATCTCTACCTAATGGAATAAGAGTGCTTGATTGGCCTAAATGTCCTTTACAATCTCTGCTACAATTTCTTGGAGAAAGACTCGTTATACTACAAATGCCATATAGTCTCATCCAGGAGATGCCCATGGAATTTAAGGTATAATTATTATTATTTTCAATATTTTTTTCTTTAAATTTAGTTTGATGTTCTGTTCTTTTTAACAGAATCTCACGATTATGGATTTCATTGGTTGTGAATTCTTAACGAAAATCTCAGATATTTCAAGTTGTCCAAATTTGAAGGAAATGAATCTTAGCAATTGTATAAATCTAGTTGAAGTTCATGATTCTGTTGGATTCCTTGATAAGCTTGTCGAATTGATTCTTAATGGATGCGATAACCTAAAGAGCTTTCCAATGAGACTCAAGTTGAGATCTCTACAATTCCTTGGACTTGATCTGTGTTCAAGCCTTCAAAACTTTCTTGAAATCGAATTTCCAATGGAACATTTAGAGAGGATCTCCTTAATCAACACAGCATTAATAGAAGAACTGCCTTCGTCCATTGGCTACCTCACTGGGCTAAAATGTATATCGCTAAGTTGCTGCGTAAACCTTAAGCATCTACCAAGTAGCATTAACCAGTTGAGATTTCTACAGTGTATTTTACTCGATTGCTGTCCAAATTTGTTAAGTTTTAGGATGCAGAAGGAGGTCCATAATGAAGCTTCATCGAGTGCGGCTCCAGCAAATTCTAACATTTCACTTCATCAAGATTCTTCCTCGGTAGGGTTTTCGTCGTTGTGGAGATTACATGTTACAAACTGTGTCCTATCAAAATCGGATTTCTTTGGAATATTTCATTGCTTCTCTAATCTGTGACTTTTGCTTTTATCGGACACTGATATCATAAGCATTCCAGCAAGCATCAAAACATTTGCTCGATTGAGGAAACTTATTTTGAATGATTGCAAGCAACTTCAATAAATTATAGAGTTTCCACCAAATCTAAAAGAGTTGCATGCTGTGGGATGCATATCACTGGAAAGTTTACCAGAAATATCAAAAGTATTTTCTTTCCCAAGGCTAGAATGGATAGACTTGTCTAGATGCTATAAAGTGAATATGGGGAATCGTATGCCAAATCCTACATGGAATATAGTCATTGGTGTGAATTAAATATTAAAGGGTCTCGTCTATATTTGGATGACATCATAGGAATTTCCTTTTGTGCTGTTATTGAGCCTGTTAGAACTATTGATTTGTTCGTTGACATTTTTGTTAAGATGCTCGGTGAAGATAGAGGTCGTCCAGCAAGAGTACTTGATCAAATGGATTCAGATCATGTGTGGTTGCAGTACTTACCTATAGAATATATTAAACGCCGACAAGTGAGTGTAGAGGCAAACAATCTAAGGATTATATTTGAAAGTACACCAAATTCAGTGATCTTAAAACGTTATGGAGTTCATATATTATACAAACAGCATGAAGAGACTGCGAAAGATGATGGAGGTGTGCCCCATCATGAAAATGTTGATGTCCATTTGGATGCACCCATTCAAGATATTGGAAATTTAGCAAATCCATTAGATGGAAGTCAACTTTCTAAGAGGCGCCGTGTTGATTATGATGATAATGATCGCAAGATTGAGTCCAACTTGTACCCACAACAAAGGAGGCCATCTTCAACCTTGGGCATCAAGTTTTTTCAAGTGTATGGAGTAAGGGTGCAAATCGGTCAATCCGGTCTGGTCTGGTCTGGTGATGGACCAAATATTTTCCGTCCATCATTTTTTAAACTAGACCAAACCGAACACCCATAGGGATCAAATTGGACCGGTAGCTATCAGTCTGGCCTATTTTATTTTTTAAATCAATTAAAAATAATTTATTTAAAATACTAAATTAAAATTAAGTAACTTATTAATGTGGATTATGTAACTAACTCAATAAAAAAATATTTTATATTGTCAATGATAATAAATTAGATGAAAATTATAATAACTTATATAATTACTATATAATTAGCTAATTGATATTATATATTATTTAAAATTTTATATTGTTAATGGTGATAGATTAGATGAAAATTACATAATAAATTGTACAATTATTATGCAAATAATATATATAAAATATATTTTTTATTTTTATTTTTCATTCGGTCTGGGGTGAAAAAATCCAGGACTGGGACCAGACCGAAACTTTTCGGTCCTCTAAAACATGGACCGAGACCTATTGGTCTCAATCTCGGTCCGGACCGAAATGACCGGTCCGGTTGGTTTCTCCGGTTTGGACCGACCTTTTATCACCCCTAGTGTGGAGGAACAATTACACAAAGTAGTTATTTTTATTTTGTATTTAACTTAAGCTTCATATGAATGAAAATATGATTATTTTGTCTGAAGTATTCTAGCACATGAAGGGTCAAGGTCTTTGCTAATCATTATGTAAAGTGTCCTTGGTGCTTAAGAGCCTTCTCATTGGATTATGCAAATGCAAAGTCATAATTTACATAATATCATATGATTTTGCATTTGACTATTCCACTTAAAACTTATTCTCACATTAGATTATTCATCTATTAGCTAAAATAGTAATGAAATTTTTTTTGATTTATTGTTTCATGTTTTACAATTCTACCAATCATATATTAATTAATAATCAAACTATAATTAACATATGTTTGGTAGAGACAAACCGTAGAAATCCTAACAAAACAACTCTTCTTCACTAGAGACAATATAGTAGATAATATAATTGCACAAATAAGTAAATTCATGGAAGAGGGAGAGTGTTTATGAGGGAAGAAAGAATTTTTAATTTATTGTTTTTGGTCTAGCTACAACAAACATCAAATATGATTCAAGGAGTTGGTTAATTTACTGTAGCAAAAAGTCATTTCTTTTTTACATTTGCATAATTCAATGTAGCATATTTTTACGTGTTATTAGCCAAATTCTTTATTTTATTTGTGTAAGATAGGGACACCCATAGTGGGCACCCTTTCCCCTTCTCTTGGGGGTTATGAAGTGACTCACTACTTCATGAGCCTGCATGGCTAGCCCTTAATGGCCAGCCGAGGGTTATGCTTAAAGGGGTTATTTACGTGTTCCTCCCCCCTTTGGATGACACTCTTGCATCACAAACAGAAAATCTCTCTCAAATAGTTCTCTCTAGTCCCTTGTAGAGTATTGAAATGTTGCAATATAATGTAAATCAGAGAGACAATGAATGGAAATGGAAAGGTACTGTCATAAATTCATCAACTGTAAATACATGGGATATTTCAAGGAATCCCAAACCTCCAAATGAGAAACAAGTTCCTTCAAGATTCCAGAATAATCCATCCTTTCCTCCTACTCTATTTATATGAACATACAGATCAAGAACCACTCTTCTAATAGCAAAATGCAAATCTTTAATAAAAATAAAATGACACACAGCATAGCATCAGACATCATCATATGGATGAGAGACTTCCCAATTGAAAATGGCACCGCATCGAATTAGGTTCATAACAATCTCCTTCCGTTAAAGAACCTTGTCCTCAAGGTTTAAAGCACTAATACCCTCTTGAATAAGCTGGCATGGGGAGCTTTCCAAGGCCTTAAGAAACATGACATCACCCAACCATCGTCTCTAGTGGCCAGCATAAAGCTATTCCTATATTGAGATCCATGTACGTATTTGCAGGATTTATTAGCGACATAAGATGCTTTGTTTCAAGGTCCGATTTTGGTAAATTAGCATCAATCTCCACCAGATTCCACCTTCTCGATGGTGCAATTCTTCTCAACTCTTTTACTCCTGCCTTAGCAGAAATTCTATCCGGAATAGACTAACCATCAAAGCTCACATTAAGCAATTCAATCTCATAGTTGGGTTCTAGGCATTCATCCAGTAATGTTGCAAGTATCATTGAATCAAATCCACCATAGAAGAGAACTGCCACTGGTGCATGTGCCTCTTGTCTTATATCACATGTAACTGCCTGAAAAATTGTATGCAGTGAAGTGCAGCACATCACAAACTCCTTTAAAGTAATCAACAGTCTTTGTTGGACCAGAAATGTTTTTTTATTGGTACCGGGTGTCATGGACCAACATCCCGACTAATCCCGGGGGTGTACAGGCCCTCGATAATGAGTTTTCGGCAAGTGCACCTCAAGTATTCAAGGGACAACCCTCCAGTTCGATGGCCCCTAGAGATTGTTTGCACTCAAGAGGATTTGAATCTTAGAGCTGAGGGAGCATAACCGCAAACCCAAGGGATTACCGTGGACCAAATGTACATAAACATTGAACAGCAAAAGGGTGATACTAAAACTCTTGTATACGATTGCCATTGCCCTCCCACTGTACAAGTAGGCCACTTGTACACCCAGTTCAAATCATCCTATCTATAGTCAACACCAATGCTTCAGTTCTTCGATTTTCATCTCCAAAGGCCCCCTTTGGAGCAATTTGACGAACAACATCTGTTGCCCCGATTTTAGCATTACATGACCGTTGAAAGGAACCAAAGGAACCCTGCATTTTCCTTATTTGAACTTGAGGCATATTCAACTGAAAAGTCTTGAAATGATGAAGAGTCCACTTGATTCTCAATCTAACCATCCATATTGAACACTCTCAATAACTCCCTTATGCGAGCATCCCATAGAGCAAATGATAGATAACCAGCACTCCACACTTTTGCTCTAAAGTTATCAGCTAACAGATACTTAACATCTGATGTTGGTATGCTACTGAAACCATTCACAAAGAGTTGGCTCTGCAAGTCAATGCAAGACCTCTCCTCTAATAGAGTAGCCATTTGCCTCTCTTCACTTGTTAGAGAAAGAGATTTTTCAATACTTTCTCGATTGTCAAACTCTTGAAGCTGGGGTGATACCACTTGCACCTGATATGATGGGTTCTTTAGAAGCTCCATAACACCTGGCCATTAAAATTTATTCCCACAAGAGTTCTTTCCCTTCCTTTATCAAAAGGCCCAAACGCAACCCTAATTGGTCTTCATCAAACAACTAAGAGCCTTGATTTCGGTAAGAATGATGCATTAACCTCAAGATATCACGTGATGCTTTGAGGGGTAACGACTTCATTGTATAATTTTTTCCACTCGTTGTTTGCCCATTTGCAAAACAAGTAGCTTTTGTGAGTTAAAAAATTTTGTAGACTATGGGCTCCATTGTCTCACAATAGACCTCATCGTTTGAGACCTCCTCATTCAGGATTGCACCAAAAACAAATTCATGTTTCTCCACATTTGTTGTGAGTTCAACCTTAAGTTTCATCTCATAAACCGTAAGGTAATTAGAATGTGTCTCTATAATATCTTCAACCGTTTTAGCTTCATCCCCCCACTTTCAGTACTCAGAAATTATTGAGTTTCAATCAGCAAGGGTTTCTTTAGGCCTTTTATCAAACAACTACAAGGCAACATGTCCTATAGCTAATTTATTATTGTCGCTCCTCAATATCACAGCACCACCCTTTGAAGTGTAAACACACATTCTCATTCCACCTACAAGCAGAAAAGAAAAGAGAGGGAACACAGAGACCTCTGTGGATAGAAACACAGAGAAGGTGAGCATCACCTCCAGTCCCATTATGCTCCTGCTCTAGAACGACCTTGTTTCGACCGTAGCCATCCTCTTCCTCTCACCACTAGAATACTGATCTGACACCACCACCGCGCGGTGCTCGAGCTTCCAGATCTCTATCTGGATCTCTGTTGGCAAAGCACAATGGAGCACGAACTGTTGAGTTTCTCTAGAGATGGGAGCCACTAGCTACTCGATCGTGTATTGTTGCACCACGTTGAAGGAACACTATTGTCCTCCTGATGATGCAGTCGCTTGTTGGAGGCAATAACGACAACGACCTAAGCAAAAAGAGAGGGCCATACGTGGTTGTGGTTGCAGTTGGAGAACCGATACTACTGTTGTTTGCAAGTCCTCCTGGAGCAGAGAAGTCATAGGGCTAAGTTCTCTTCCATATATATTTCCCATGGAGGATGCCATGTGAGGCATATAGAAACATCCTTGCAGCTATGATCAACCAGCCTCCTAGACTCGTCAACACTGTTGATGGGATGCATCTTGGTGATCAAGTGCTCCATCTTGGTGAGGTCAATATACGAGAGCGTGTTAATGGAGGAGAGAAACGAAACCCGGAGAAGAGGATCTGAAAGTTGATACGATAAGATAGAGTTTTTAATAGAATTTTTGAGAACTGATGAAAGAGGTATATCATTGGAATCATCCTCAGATGCTTGTTCTTCATTTTGCTTCGCCCTAACTTGGTCTTGCAAGTGAATATTCTCTTCATCCTTCGTTGTATCTTCTAATTTCTTCTCTGCAATCTGGTCATCCCACACTACGAAGGATTCATTTACTTGTTGTTTGAAAACCTTATAATTTTCATGGTATAGGTCAACCAAATTCTTGAGCTGCAAAAGCACTTCAAGAACTTTTTCTATAAGCAGCAAATTTTCTTATTATTTTTTTAATCTTACCTCATTCTCCATGAAGAATTGTATGGCTCTTGATACCAATTGCTATGACTCTCCTTGTACAGTTTTGAAATGTTGGAGTGTAATGTAAATTAGAGAGACAATCAATAGAAATGGAAATGTACTATAAAAAATTCATCAATTGTAAATGGGTAACATCCACCATATTTGGACGAAATTAGAGAATTGCTTTTTGTGTTGTAGTTGAACCCGTTCCTATTGCTGATTTGAACGATATGGTTAATGTTCTTATGTTTGGCAATATTTATGAGAAAATAGGAGTAATTCATCATCCATATACTTTTGGCCTTTAGGTTTTGCTCTGTAAACCTTGAGTTTCTTTTTTTTTTTTGGAGTGCCTTTTGCATGCGCCTAGGGTTGCCCATGGCAGCGCCTGTCGTTTTGGTGGGGGATGCTGGTGGGGAGGGGGGCACTATGTCCTATGTTCAAATGGTTTCTAAGGGGGTGCAGCCTCCTACTTTCAAAGTTTCGATGAGGTATCCTATTGATGTGGATGGAGAGCTTAGTTTCGTATTCATAGAGCCAGAAATGACGAAAGCAGTAGAAGAGTTCCGATGTGCTCTTGTCATGAAGTTTGTACGTACTAGGCCTACTATTGATGATATTCGTCTGGCGATCATAAAATCATGGGGGCTTGCGGAGATCCCGACGGTCAGTGTGATGTATGATCACCATGTGCTGGTGAAACTGCAATCGGAGAGGGACTTCGTGCATGCATGGGCTCGCCAGGGGAGATTGATTGCTAAATCTGTGTCTTGTTTGTTCCATTGGACAAAATATTCTGACGTACGTAAAGAATCATCGTTGGCGTCTCAGTGGCTTTTTTGCCTGGTTTTCCCTTACATATGTACCGGACTGACATTTTGCAAATATTAGCAACTAGGTTTGGCATATTTTTGGGTGTGGATAATGCTACACTACATCGTTCTAGAGCTACTGGTGCGCGGATTTGTGTTGAGATAGATCTGACAGAGGATCCAGTTCAATGTTTCCCCATTATTGTGGCTAACAACAAATTCTGGCAGGAGGTTCGCTATGAAAGACCAAGTTTTCATTGCACCAAGTGCTGGAGACAGGGGCACACATCTATGGTGTGCAGAGCTGGGGAAGGGGACTCTCGTAGAGTAAGGGATAAGGGTAAAGGGGGTGTCAGGGGGAAATGATAAAATGGCAGGAGAAACAAAAAGTCATTCCACAATAAGTGAGTCATGAACGCTGTGAAACAGAGGAGGAATTACCTGAAGATAGGCCCAAACCGTCAAACGTTATGGAGAACAAAGAGTCTAGGCGGTGGGGGGATGATGTATAGGAACCAAGGGAGGAAATAGAGAGTTTAGTAATAAAATCTACTGAAGGTTCAATCGATATTGAGAAGTTTGAAGAGCTGCCTTTAATCCAAGGAATGAGCATAAAGATACCTAGTGTTGTTGAAGACGACATGCTTATGGAAAAAGTGGTTCATGATATTAGAGCAAGTCCTTGTGCTCCTTTGCAACCTTTGTTGGAGCCGGTTGTTCCAGTGGTGGCTATGCAGGAAGTAGAGGTAGTGGATGACCCGGTGGTGGTGGAATCATCTGAGGTAGTGGAGGTAGCTGTTTATGCTAATATAATTGAAGATCTGCAGGGAACTGTGGCCCTGGTGGCTGAAGAAGTGCTTCCTATAATAGAGGAGCCGAATGATCATTCATCTTGCAATAAGGGTGAGGAAGAAGATTCTATTGCTAGGATTGCTAGGCAGAAGGGTTACGAATCTGAGACCATGCATGTTTCTGTCACAAGCATGAATGGGAAAAATAAGGGTGTTCGTCAGTCTCAACGGGTCTCTACCCACAGTACAAAATTGAATTTATGACCGATTCCATCATTGCATGGAACATTAGAGGGCTGGGTAGTTCTCGGCGTGTGTTGCGGAGTTTGATTAGGAAAAACAGAAGGATGCTAGTAGCTCTTTTTGAGCCATTTGCAGCAGAGTCTAAGTTGCAGCAGTTAGTGAGTAAGTTAGGTTTTGATGACTATACGTGCAATGAAGGGGAGGGGGGGAAATATGGGTGCTTTGGCGTGAGCCGTATGTGCTGGAGGTGGTTAGTTCTAATAACCAAATGATTACGGGTTGGGTAGTTCTTGAAAATGTACAAACGTTGGAACTTTTGTTTATGCTAACTGTAACCATGTGGACCAAAGAGGCTTATGGGAGAGCTTGGTGGCTTGTTGTCAGAATAGTAGTCCATGGCTTATGCTAGGTGACTTTAATATCATCCGTGCTGATCGTGAAAGAGTGGGTGGAAGGCCCCGACTTCCTCAAGCAATGGAGAAGTTTAATGAATGGATTGATACCTGTGGACTGGGGAAGTTACATACCGAGGGAACCATTTAACTTGGTGCAATGGGCAAGAAGGGAGGGCCAGGAAAAGGGCAAGGTTCAATCAGGCGTTCATGAATGTGGCATTTTCAACTCGGTTTAACAGGTCGAAGCTGGAATATGTAAAAAGAAAATCCTCACAGCCCTATGGTGCTACGAGTCTCAGGTGTTGATACAAGGTATGGTCCCTCATCGTTTAGATTTCAAAAGATGTGGTGCTTTCATGAAACTTTTATTCCGTTAGTTCAGAATAGCTGGGAGAAGCCTACGTGGGGTTCTGGTTTAACTAAGCTGGCGGCTAAGTTGAAAAGAGTAAAACTAGAATTGCGATCTTGGAACATAAATGTTTTTGGGAGAGTTGAGCAGCGTATTCAAGATCTTGAAGATAAAATATCTATTTTAGAGGTTCAGCTCCAAGCTGATTTTTTGGAGGAGACGGAGGTTGAATTCATAGTTACGAAGCTAGAGTTAGATATGTGGGAAAAGCAAGAGGAGACTCGACTGGCCCAGGCCCCAAAGACAAAATTGTTAAAGGAAGGTGATCGTAACTCCAGGTTTTTTCATGTCGTGGTATCTCAGCGTAGACATGGATCGGTTATTGATTGGATGCAACTAGACGATGGGACTGTGCTTGACTCCTCTGAATAGGTTCATTTGGGGGCACTGAGTTATTTCAAGAATTTCCTCACTGGGTGCCGAGTGTTGAGAATGTGGACTTGATGCCGGGGTTGACGCCAAGTATATCAATGAATGAAAATATTAAGCTTTGCCGGATGCCTTCTGAAGAGGATTTCAAGGAAGCGATTTTCTCTATCCCACAGCATAGCAGCCCGGACCTTGATGGCTTCGGGTCCTCTTTCTATGTATCTTGTTGGCATATTGTGAAAAATGATGTGGCGAAGGCAGCGAGAGAATTTTTCACAGGTACTTCGCTCCCAAAGTTTTATGGTTCGTCTTACATAGTGCTCATTCCTAAAGTTCAAAATCCTAAGAGTTTTGACAAATTTAGGCCTATTAGCCTATGTTCGGTAGCCTACAAGATTTTTTCGAAGATATTAGTTTCACAGTTGAATGGTTTGTTGCCAATATTTATTTCTTCCGAGCAAGGGGCTTTCATTCCAGGTCGGAGTATTTTTTAAAATATCTCCCTCGCTCAGGAGATGGTCCATGGTATGAATAAAAAAGTTTTAAGAGGTAACGTTATGGTAAAATTGACATGGCAAAGGCTTATGATAGGGTTCATTGGGACTTTTGGCTGAAAATTCTTGATGGATTTGGATTTTACCGACAGTTTTGTAATCTGATAAGGGAGTGTGTGACTTCACCTTGGTTTCTGTGATGATGCATGGTTCATACAAAGGTTTTTTCCAACCTTCTCAAGGCCTTCAGCAAGGGGATCCTCTTTCGCCTTATTTATTTTGATGCAGGAAATTGTTTCGAGACTTTTGCACAAACAATTTGAGGATGGTCGCATTCAGAAGTTTTATCATCCTGTGGGGGCCCCTTTGGTGTCACATTTGTTATATGCTGATGACATTTTAATTTTTCTCAATGGCAAGAAGAGATCTTTAAGACGTCTTGTTTCTACTTTGGCTTGCTATGAGTGGTGGTTTGGGCAGCGCATGAATATAGAAAAATCTGCCATTTATATGTCAATTGCTATTAGTAGTGTTCGAAGACGAGGGTTGGTTCGTCTAACGGGTTTTGTGCAAGGCAATTTTCCTACGACTTATCTGGAAGTACCTTTGGTGCGAGACAGGCTTAAGGTTTGCCAGTTTGATCAATTGTTAGGAAAGGTGCGGGAAAAGGTGGCGGGTTGGAAAGCAAAATTGTTGTCACAAGGGAGGCGTTTAACCTTGATTCAATCTGTTCTTTCAAGCATGCCATCTCACCTTATGGCTATGCTGGAAGTGCCGAGAACTGTGGTGAAGAAAGTAAATACAATTCTTTCGACGTTCTTCTGGGGGGAAAGTAATGGGAGAGCAAAGGCTAAGTGGTGTGCATGGTCCCGTATTAGCAAGCCTATTCATGAGGGAGGTTTGGGTTTACGAGAGTTTTCGAATTTACAAAAAGCTTTGCATATGAAGATGGCTTGGCGTCTGCTATCAGTAGAATCCTTGTGGTCTCTGTTTATGCTTCTAAATATGGAAAAGGGCAGCATGTAACTCTGCTGGAGGTGCAAAGCAATAGTTCTAGACTATGGAAGTCTATTTTGTCTGTCCTCCCGGATGTGTGCGTAGCGTCTAAAACAAAAGTAAGGAATGGACAGTCCTCATTTTGGTTTGATCGCTGGTTTGAGAATGAGCCTATGTCTCAAAGGGTGGAGAGGGTTCTGACGCTGGGCCTGTTAATCAAAGATGTGTGGCTTGGAGATGACTGGAACCATGATATGTTGGAACAGCTAGTTGGTCCTGAAGTATCAGAGGCAATGGTTAGAACGACTGCTGCTGGACGAAATGGGCAAGATGTTTTGGTGTGGAAGCTTGCCCAGGACGGTAGGTTCATAACAGCAACAACATGGGAATTTTTCCAAGTGAGGGGTGAGCGTATTGCCTGGATGGAGTGGATCTGGCATAAGCTGTTACCTAAGAGGATATCAATTTATATGTGGAGAGCTAGATTCAACTGTCTAGCTGCTGATGATAAGATACAGACCCATGGAGTGCAAATAGCATCCAAGTGTGATTGCTATTCTATTCCTAAGATGGAAACGGTTGACCATGTACTAGCGACGGGTTGTATTGCATAGAAAGTATGGTGTGTTGCTGCTGTGGTGCTAGGTATTTCTTGTATGTAGACTACTAGCTGGTGGAACAGAGTTGAGTTTTGGTTTCATTGTGCACGGAAAGGAACTAAACGGGGAGTTTTGATTGGCCTTTTGCCAAGTATTATTACATGGTGTCTTTGGCGTAGGAGGTGTGTAGCCCAGATGGAAGGCGTCCGAGAAACTCATGCAGGAGTTTGGAGGTCCATTCGGTATTGGCTAGGTACTTTGGTGAGGGATTTGAAGTTAAAAGTATCTCTAAGCCAGTGGCAGATGTTGCATGCTCTAGACATACAGATCCATGGTGCTGCTGTCTAGAAAGTGCAAATGGTTACATGGGCGAAACCTCCTGGTGGTTGGTGGAAATTAAATATAGATGGTAGTTGTCGTGGGAACCCAGGAAATTGTGGTGGGGGTGGAGTGATACGGGATCATCAAGGAGATATCAAAGCTAGATTTTCTACATCCTATGGTTTCGGCACTAACAATGAGACTGAGTTACGTGCTCTGTTGCAAGGTGTTAGATTGTGTAAATCTATGTTCTGCACATGTATTATTAGAATGTGATTCGAAGGTAGTGGTTGATTGGTTGAATAAGAGTTCTTGTACTTTATGGTATTTATGGGACTACTGGGAGGATTTTATCAAGGAATTAGAGGGGCTACACTATAAGGTGATTCATCAATTCTGAGAAGGAAATCAAGCGGCTAACTATCTTGCACGGATAGGTGAAGAGGGAGTTGTTTGGAGTTACGGTCTGAGTGGAGGGCTTCCAAGGAAACTAAGGGGTATTCTACGTCTAGACGCTATGGGTTTGCCATCCCTTCGGAAGGTTACATGTTGAGGCTTTGAGTGTTCTGGGTGGTCGGTTTTGTTGAAATAATATGCATTGGTTGTATGGTTTTTTATGTTTTGCGCATGTAAGGCATTTTGGTTGAGTTTGGTTGGTTCTAAGGTTTTCCTTTGCTATAAGTGAGGGTATTTCTTAATAAATTTGGAAATGGGTTCCTATTGGACATGGGGCCCAGTCTCTTCCAAAAAAAAAAAAAAAGGAGTGACTCATCCAATGGATCCCAATCATGTCTAGTTGGGGGGACTTTTCTCATGTAGAATACTTTAGGCGGCATCGAGTACATAGAGCTAGGCAATATGAGGATTATATTTGAAAGTTATAAAATTAAACTCAGTGATCTTAAAACATGATTGCGGAGTCCATCTTGTGTTAAGAATTGAGAGGGAGAAAATTTCTTATACTAATCTTATTTTATTTGTATATTGCATTACATATGTATATATGTGTGGCTCACTAAGTGTGGGTACATGTGTAAAAGTAAGTTAGATTAATTTAGACAAATTCCTTGATTTAAGGTTGCTGGTTTGCTGGCTGATTTTCTGGTGGCTGGTTTGCTGGAAAGAATTAAGGTTGCTGGTTTGTTGAAAAAATGTCAACAGTCAATACTCCTCCTTCAGTTGGCGCATAGAGATCCGTAATGCCCAACTTGCATGCAAAATGATGAAAAAGGTCCCGTCCTAAGGCTTTTATGAAGATATCTGCAACTTGTTCACTGGAAGAAGTGTGAGTGGCTGTAAGAAGGCTTGAGTGAATTTTATCACGAACGATGTGATAGTCAATCTCGCTGTGTTTGGTGCGTTCATGGAACACGAGGTTGTGCACAATTTAGAGAACAGATTGGTTGTCACAATGTAAGGTGAAAGGCTTGGGATGAGAAATGCCAAGTTCAGTGAGAAGTTCACAGGTGAGTTCACAGGTGGTGACGGCCATGACTCGATATTCTGCTTCGGCGAATGATCTTGCTACTGTAGTCTGTTTCTTTGTACGTCATGAGATTGGACTAGTCCATAACTGAATGAAGTATCCGGTGGTGGAATGACGGGTGATGGGGTAGTTGGCCCAATCAAAATCAGTGTATGCCGTGATATCCATACTGCTAGAGGAAGAGAAGAATATGCCTTGACCGGGGCTACTTTTGATGTAGCAGAGAACATGAGTAGCAGCGGTCAAGTGAAGAACCCGAGGAGCATGCATGAATTGACTGAGAATATTGACTGCATAGACGATGTCAGGTCGGATGATAGTCAAATAGATGAGTCGGCCGACTAAGTGTCATTAAGGGCAGGGATTAGGGAGGAGATCATCATCTTTAGCGTTGAGTTTCAAGTGTTGTTTCATGGAAAAAAGAGTAGTGCTGGCACCGAGTTGTCCACTGTCGGAAAGAATATCAGGAGCATATTTGCATTGGTTAAGGTAGATGCCCTTGTGAGAGCAAGCAACTTCAAGGTCGAGAAAATATTTCAAAAAACCAAGGTCTTTGGTTTTGAAATGGGTGGAGAGAAGTCCTTTGAAGAGCTAGATCTAAGAGATATCGTTACCAGCAACCAGTATATCATCAACATAAACAAGAACAAGCGTAATGCTAGTGGAGTTGACAAGAGTAAATAAAGAATGATTGGCTAAAGACTGATGGAAACCTGCATCAAGAAGCATAGAGGTTAGTTTAAAAAACCAGTTGGGGGAGGCTTGTTTGAGATCATAGAGAGATTTTTTGAGCCGACAAACACGGGTCTCCCCCTTTTTGCAATATCCAAGAGGTGGTGTCATGTAGACTTCCTCATCAAGGTCGCCGTGTAAGAAGGCATTGTTGACATTGAATTGATGAATGACCCAATGTTTGGCGGCAACAACTACCAATAAGTAACGAACAATGGTCATTTTAGCAACCGGGTCAAATGTCTCATGATAGTCAAGACCTTCAATCTGAGTGTAACCCTTGGCAACTAGCCAAGTTTTGTACCTTTCAATGGAGCCATCGGCCTTGAGCTTAGTTTTGAAAACCCATTACCTCTCAAGAGTCCAAGTAGAATTATCCTCCAAAGCACGAATTTCAGTAGACATTGCTTAATGCCAATGAGGGTGGCAGATAGCATCAAAATAATATGAGGGATCAACAAAGGTGGTTAGGGCAGTTAAAAAAGTAAGATGAGATGAGAAAAAATGAGAATATGAAAGAAAGGCAGATAGATGATGAGCAATACCTGAGGCCTATGTAGCAGGTGAAGGTGCCATGGATTTCATGTGGAGTGTAGGGCAAACGTAGTCATGAAGATAGGCTGGTCGAGTGATGGTGCAACGAGGACGAGAGATGGGAGGTAAAGAGGGAGAATGCTCAGGTGAAGGAGATGGAGATGAGGAGAGAAAAAGCTCAAATGAGTCGAGGTGAGGTTCTAGAGATAGAGTTTCAAGGACAAGCAGTGGGATGACAGGGTGGGAAAGAGAGAGAGTAGGAATATTTTGGAAAGGGAAGTTGTGTTCATAGAAAGTGAAATCACAAGAATAAAAAATAGAGTGAGTGTCAAGATTGTAGAGTGTTGGGATAGCCAAGAAAAACACATTTATTGGCACGGGGGGAAAACTTGTCATGGTGAGACTAAGGGTTTGTGCATAGCAAAGGCACCAGAATACGTGAAGATGATCATAATTGGATGTTTTATTGAAAATAATTTCAAAAGGTAACTTATTCTGGAGTATGCGACTGGGGGTATGATTGATGAGATATGCAGGGGTGAGGACACAATCTCCCCAAAATTTTAAAGGAAGATGTGCTTGGAAACGAAGACTATGGGCAACGTTTAAAAGTTGCCTGTGTTTACACTGTATGACACCATTTTGTTGTGGAGTTTCAAGACAGGTTCATTCATGAAAGATGCCATGATTTTGAAGATAAGTTTGAAATTGATGAGAAAGAAAGTTTTGTCTATTATCAGTGTGAATAATTTTAAAAGTAGTGTTGAATTGATTTTGGGACAAGGGAAAAAATGTTTTAAATGAGTAAATGCTTCAGATTTAAAGCGCATTAGGTAGATTCAAGTAGTGCGTGAAAAATAATCAACAATGGTGAGAAAAAAGTAGGGCCCACTAATAGAAGAAGTATGATAGTCACTCCAAATATCACAAAAACTGCGATTAAAAGGGAAAACACTGTTATTTTCATTAATGGAAAAAGGTAGCCTGGTGTGTGTAGATCGAGCACAAACATCGCAATTAGAGAGAGTGCATGGAGAATTAAAAAGATTGGAAATAATGAAACGGGAAGGATGGCCTAGACATTGATGACATAAAATTTGAATTTCAATAGATTGGGTAGCTAAAGCGAGAGAAGATTCAGGCCGATACACGTAGAGCCCATTGCAGAGGTCACCCACTCCAATCAGCCTCATCAATCGTGGGTCTTGAAATAAACAATTGTGGGAGGAGAATAAAATAACACAGGTAGTATGAAGGGTAGTTTGGAAAACAGATAATAAGTTAAATGTGAATTGGGGAACAAATAAAACATTGGACAAAATAAGGGAGGGGGAGAGAGTGCAGGATCCGAGGCCTTTGATGGGGATGGAGTGGCCATTCGGGAGCTACACTGTGTGCGAGGAAGGGAGGCATCATAGGTTGGAAATGCATCACACCAGTGGCACATGTGGTGGCTAGCGCCACTGTCCACCACCCTAGTGATGGTGTGGATCAAAGTGAAAAACAGAGGGAGAAGGGGCCGAATCGTTAGCGACAAAATGGGCAGAGTAATGCAAGGAGGCGGTGGGGGGACGACGCGAGCAAGTTGAGCAGCTTCTGGTAAAGGTTCAACAGTAGTTCGGTATGGGGTTGGCTGAGGTGGATCTAGTTAGCTGCTGAGGGGAGATGAGTCTGGTACATCACTGGGTGCGCTGCTGGTGGAGGATGGCCAAGAATCGATCGCCGCTGGTGCGCCATTGGTGGAGGATGGCCAAGATAAGTCTGGGTCATCGCTGGCTTGTTATGGGGCTCACGGCCAAGTGGGTACCCGATGATTGCCCAACACCGCTCTCGAAGGTGGCTATTGCAGCCACAAGCCATGCATTTTGAGATGGGTCGTCCGCGGTTGGGTGGTTTTGCAACAAAGGCAAGGGTGTCTGAGGGGGGGGGGGGTTTGTCAGGTGGAGAAGAAGTTGTTGTTCTTCTTGGAAGAGGATGGAAAAAACTTTGCTGATGGATAGAAGGGTATCCATGGCTAGAATTTGGGTTCGAAGGGATCCAAATGAATCATTAAGACCAAGCAGAAATTGGAAGACCTGTTCATCTTCAATCTGTTGGTGATGGTCTTTCAGATTATTGATGCTTTGTAAGTGTCCAAGTTCATCCTAGATTTGTTGATTTGGTTGTAGTAGTCATGAACGTTGTTTATGGTTTGTTGCAGGGAAGAAAGAGCACGTTTTAGGTGGTATATGCAGGCATTGTTGCCATGGCAAAATCGTGAATAAAGATTGACCCAAATGGAACGTGGATTGGTATAATATTCGAGGTAATTGGCGATGGAAGGGCTGATGGAGTTGAGGATCCAGGTAAGGACCATGTCTTTGGTTTGGTTCCATTATGGTTAGTTTGGTGAGCTAGGATCAGGAGGGGTGAGTGTGCCACTGATGAAACTCAATTTGTTTTTGGCGTTCAAAACTCTAGTCATTGCTTTCTGCCATTTGGGAAAATTGTCTTCGGTGAGAAGAACAATGATGAGAATTAGGCTAGGTGAATCGAATGGATGAAGGAGATAAAGGGAAGGGACGGGTGCGTTGGAGGAGTGAGCTAGTTGTGAGCTGGTTGTGGCTGAGGTGGGTTTGAAGGGGTAGCCATTTTTGGGAGGTGTAGGATTCGATTTAGCTCTGATACCATGTTAAGAATTGAGAGGGAGAAAATTTATTATACTAATCTTATTTTGTTTGTAAATTGCGTTACATATATATATAGAAGTGTGGCTCACTAAGTGTGAGTACATGTGTAAAACTAAAGTAGATTAATTTAGACAAATTCCTTGATTTAAGGTTGCTTGTTTTCTATTGGTTGGTTTGCTGGAAAAATGTCAACGGTCAATATCTTATATACACACACCATGAAGAGAATGCCAAAGAGATATGGAGAAAATAGGATTTATGAGGGGTTAAACAAGCCATTGTCCCTATAGAGATATGAAGAAGTAGAGAGTCCCAAGAGAGTGTAAAAATGTGTCCCGCATTTGTAGACATCCTCATTCTATAGAAGTCTTATTCATAATTCTTTGGATTAGCTAGCTGTTCTACTTGTTGTATATCACTTTCACATTTTTGTATGTTAATCAACCTCTTTTGGCTTTATTTTTTCACTGTCTTACAACTTCCTTTTATTCCTGGCAATGAGCTTCCAATTATAAGCTGTACTCTAGTTAATTTTATATCCAATGTTACCTCATGATTCGTTACCTCATGATTCCTATGGTCAACTTGTCTAATAAGAAGGTTTGGAGATTCGTCAATATAAAATTCAATAAAAAAAAAGTCAACAAGACGCGGAAAAATATAAAATTCTTTGAGGGTGGATCTCTATGTGACTTGTAAGATTCCTTGCAATGGCCTCTACGGATGGAACATTAGAAAATTTGTTTATGCAAGCGTATAACTGGCAATTGTGTATGACCTTGGCATCTTGTCTGGGATCTGGATTGCCCATACTTGTTGATACAAAAGGAATGGAGCATCTCCCACATTAGTGCTCTGTGGGCATTCCCTATTTCATGCATTCATTATTAGCTAGGGCATGATTATGTTCACTCTACTTACTCACAAATGTCTCTGTTTTTGGTAGGGATGATCTAGTGCAAGTATCATCGTCCTGTAACCTGTTAGTGTTAGGAAGAAGCACGGCCTTTAGCAGTAGTATATATTTACGAAAGGAAATGATTTGTGCAGTTTTAGCGTGGTTAAGTTTTGCGTCTTTTTATTAAAAAAAAATAGATAATTTAAAATTTATATAAAAAAAATTATTTTTTAAAAAGAGAAATAATTTAGAAAAGGGTAGTGATAGGAGTTACTACCCTCTTACTACCCATTTACTACTTATAGTGTATTTGACCTTTTTTTATTTTTTTATTATTTTCTTTTAAGTATTTTTTTAACATTCTTAATCATTAAGAAAAAATTAAAAAATATATATATAATTTTACTAATAGTCACTTCCTTAACCATTAACTAAAATTAAAAATTAAAAAAAAAATCAAATACAAAAAGAGTAAAAATGAGTAGTAGGAAGGTAGTAACCCTATCATTATCTAAAGTATATTGCTGCACCTCAAAGAAAAGCCCACTGTGAAGTTGCAAACAAGTTTCTGATCACCTTTCTTTTACCAACCTTTCTTTTATTCTTGTTAGTGTTAGCTGACTTTTATCTGCATGATTACCTTCTTTTTTTCCCTTTGTTTATCTCGAGAACTAGGGGTGGCAACTTGCACGTGATTTTGGATCATGCTCGTGTCATATTAAATTATGAATATTCGATAATATAGGTCAACCCGAACCCGACTCATTAAGCTAAACGCGTTAAATTTTCAAATCTAACCCAATCCATTTAGATAACGGATCGTATCGTGTCACTAGTTTTGACTCATTTAATAATTAATCAGAAATAATTCAACACGACGCGGCTAATTTAAACTCGTTTTATGTAAATTGGCTTAACTAACACAATCAATTTGAACTTATTAACATAATTTCACATAAAAGTTTAAATCTATATTTATTAATAGCCACAATATCTTAAAAAATAAGACTAGCTACTAACAAATCAATATTTTTCAAATTTTAACATATAATAAAACCAATATCACAAACCCTACAATAACAAATAGGATTGTCCAAATCTCTCAAGTTGCATTCATCAATCGAGATCTCTCAAGTATCTTTTCCTCAATGATTGTCCAAATCTTGTAAGTTTTGGGATGGAGGA
The DNA here is from genome assembly GCA_003123785.1 of Pterocarya stenoptera. Lineage (NCBI taxonomy): Eukaryota > Viridiplantae > Streptophyta > Magnoliopsida > Fagales > Juglandaceae > Pterocarya > Pterocarya stenoptera. Next base: position 160,519 of record QEOT01124179.1, on the reverse strand, counting down.
GGTCTATAATATTAATGGACAATCCTCCCCATATATGGTGTCTACAAGGGAAATGAAGCTTCATCGACTGCAGAATTATTCCCATTGTCGCCTCCAACAAATTCAGCCATTTCTTTCTTCATGATTCTTCCTTATTACCATTGTGGTCGTTGTTGCAATTGAATCTTACAAGAAACTCTGGCCTATCAAAATCAATTTTATTTGGGCCATTTCATTTCTTTCTGAATGTGGGAGATTTAGATCTATCAGGCAGTGATATCATAAGCATTCCTGCAAGCATAAAAACATTTGTTAGATTGTGGAATCTTATATTGGATGATTGCAAGCAACTTCAAGAAATTGTAGAGTTTCCATTGAATCTAGAAGTGGTAAGTGTTGCAGGATGCAAATTACAGGAAAATTTGCCGGAAATATAAAAAGTACTTCATTTTTTTCCATGGCTACACTCGATTGACTTGTCCAGATGCTTTAAAGTGAATATGGGGAATTATATGCCAAATCCTACATGGAATCGAGTAAGTCCCTATATATCTTTTCCTTTTATACTCGTTTTGAGTGCCTAATTGGTTTACATATATATATATATATATATATATATATATGAATGTAGGTGATATATATTTTATTATGTATGCATCCAACAGGCTGAAGATGATGATATTTCCAAAAATAAGATTCCAGATTGGTTCAGCCATTGCAAGGAGAGACTTCAAATAGTCATTGGTGTGAATTAGATATTAAATGGCCTCCCTCATATTTGGATGACATTATAGGAATTGTTTTTTGCATTGTTATTGAACCCGTTAGAACTGCTGATTTGTCCAGTGCCAATAACACTGGACCTTGTTTGTTTTCAGAAAATATTCCATCTTATCTCATCTCAATTTTATCATTGCACTTTTCCAAATTCTAATACAAATAAAATAAACAATTCAACTTTTTCAAATTCATCTCATCTAATTATTATAACTTTCCCAAATTTCAATACAAAATAAAATAAACAATTCAACTGTTTCAAATCCTAAAATAAAAATAATATTAAAAAATATATTCTTATAATATTTTATTTAACTTTTTAACTTTAATCTCAACTCATCTCATCTCCGAAAACAAACGAGGCTTAATGTTCAAATGCCTGGAGAAGTCGGTACACTTATGTTCATGTATGGTTTCGGTACTTACCTATAGAATATATTACACGACGACCACTCTGATTGTAGAGGCAGACAATCTGAGGATTATACTTAAAAGCACTCCAAATTCAGTGATCTTCAAACGTTGAGGACACCTATTACACAAACACCATGAACAAAATGCAAAAGATCATGGAGGTGTGCCCCATCATGAAAATGTTGATGTCCTTTTGGATGCACCCATTGAAGATATTGGAAATTTAGCAAATCCAATGGATCATGGAAGTCAACTTTCTAACGGGCATTGTGTTGATTATGATGATGACGATGATGATCATGACATCAAATATTATGACAATGACAATGAATATAGCGACATTGACCTTGAGTTGTACCCACAATCTAGAGTCCGAATTCAATGGTTTGACTTTAAATTCATTTCTAGTGTATGGAGGAGCAGTTATGTAAAGTAGTTAATTTATTTTGTATTAAACTTAAGCTTCATATGAATGAAATATGATTATTTAGCCTGAAGTATTCTAATTAGTATTTTGGAGGCTCCTCGAATTGCCTCCAAAAACTGGAAGAATACGCAGTTTACCTTCCAATCTCCCTTGAGTGGATGGATTTCAGCAGTAACCACCATTTACAATCACCATCGCTCCTTCCACATATAATATGTAGAAATTGTAGTTTTGACTCTTAGTTTTAGTAAGCCTCCTGCATTAAAATCTTCATGAATACTTACAAAAACTGATTTAGCAAAATCTTTTGCAGTATCATGTCAGTCGCTCTCAAGAAAGTATCCTTGGTGCTTTAAGTGCCAAAGGGCTCCTTCTGCTGCATGCTCTGCTGCATCTTTCTTTTTTGACTACTGTGTTCCCAAGCACTCCAAAATAACATCTGGGGCTTCTATTTCCACAACCACCTTGAAAGTGAATCTGCAAGATATGCGAATTACACGAGCATTCCTATTACCAAAACTTCAAGAAAATTGGACTTATGATCAACTATAATTTCTGTTATTTGATGAGATCATAAGTCCTGAATAAATTTCTCTCCGAAAACAAAGGGTCTATATTCTCATGAACTCACACCTTAAGTCCATGACAATAGACTGCTTACCCATAAACGATTATGAATATGTGTGCGTGTTCTGTATACATATATACGTGACTTACAACTTTAAGTGCCTTGGTCTTTCCACTCTGCAACATTCAAATAGAGGCGGTTTCCAACAGTTAGCAGCACAGATTTCATGCAATCGTGATCTTGCCGTTGCTTTATTTGACCCACCTGGAAGATTATTTTATTTTAGGCCAGGATCACAGCTTGGGTTCTTATGGTTCCAGGTGGGTGTTTAAAAACGTCAGGTGTTACGCATGGGGGATTACTATCGGATACTTTAGGGCGGCGGCTTCCATTCCCAGCGCATATAAAAAGTATTGGATTCTCTATCCGGCGACAAGAGAGAAAAATTGAAAACAAATGGACAAAGCATATGACAAATTGGACCAATCGAACGGGTGAATTATTATTTATTAATGTAGTTGAACGACTTCCGCTAGTACGCCATTACTGAACTAACTTTCTTCAATAATTTAACGCGGCATTGACTCAATGCATGACCTCACGCGGCAATTACTTCACGCGGCATTGACTTCACGCGGCATCTCTCTCTTAAGTTGCCATGAAGATACTATAAATGGATAGGCCGTATGGTGTGAGAAATCGGCATGCCCTGGAGTTGTCCTTTTAAAGGAGAGTCGATGATTTCCAACTCTGATTTACAGACGTACACTGACTAATTTCTTCCATGGCCTTATCTACAATCTCTTATTCGTCTTCATCTTCTTCTTCAGTCACCTCTCCATGGCTCTACGATGTGTTCTTGAGCTTTAGAGGAGAAGATATCCGTGATACTTTTACGGCCCATCTATACCATGCTTTGATTCAAAAGGGAATCCGTACCTTCATAGATAATGATGAAGTTAAAAGGGGTGATGAGATTTCAACTAAACTCCTCCCAGCCATAGAAGATTCAAGGATTTCCATCATTTTACTCTCAAAAAATTATGCATCGTCAACATGGTGTTTGGAAGAGTTAGTGAAGATTCTTGAGTGTAAAAAATCAAAGCAACAAATAGTTTTACCTGTGTTTTACCACGTAGATCCATCAGATATTCGATATCAAATAGGAAGTTTTGGAGAAGCATTGGCTAAACATGCAAAGAAATTGAATGGAGACATGAAGTTGCAGATGTGGAAGGAAGCCCTACAAGAAGTTGCTAATTTGTCCGGAGACCATCTAATCAGAAATGGCCGGTATTTCTAACTGCTTAATTAATTTGTGCTATTCATTAATTCATGATTTCCCACCATTCTATTATTTGTATAAATCACTAGCTAGTCTGCATCTTGTATATATATGGGTTTTAATATGGAACTAAAACATTAATTGATTTATAAGTTTATTGGAAATTCAGGTACCTGAATGAAACTATATAAAAATCTTAAGTTTTTGTTTGGCATTTTTATGATCGCAAACTAAAGTACATGCAGAGATCGATCAACTCATACGCTTTGCTTAAGTTCCTTGTCTTTCTTATTTTAGTTTATTTTCTGGTTGTCTAAAAAAAATTATTTAGATTACGTTCCTTGTTTTCATGCAAAGAGTTGTATTCATTAATTAATCCTTTTTCTTTATATTGTATATAAATAGGAACGAATCTAAATTCATTGATGGAATCGTTCAAGAGGTCTCAAGAATAGTAAATCGTTCATATTTAAATGTTGCAAAGCATCCAGTTGGATTAGACTCCCAGATACGGGATATCATGAATTTGCATGTAAGCATGTGGAAAAATGACGTTCGGATGGTAGGGATCTTAGGAGTTGGGGGAATTGGTAAGACAACTCTAGCCAAATCAATTTATAACAAAATTACTTTTGCATTTGAAGCTAGTTGTTTTCTTCCAATTGATAGCGACACTGCGAATCAAGCATATCGTTTGGTCCAACTACAAGAGACCCTTCTTTCTAAGATCTTTGGAGATTGTAAAAGTTTGATGGTTGATAGTATTGATATGGGAAGCACCATGATAAAGCACAGGCTTCGTTCTAAAAGAGTTCTTCTAATTCTTGATGGTGTAGATCACTTGACCCAATTAGAAACCTTAACAGGAGGTCACGATTGGTTTGGTAAAGGAAGCAGAATCATAATCACAACAAGAGATCAACACCTGTTGACTACTCATGGAGTTGATTCAACATACAAGATGACCGGATTGAATTATGACGATGCTTTTGAACTATTTTGTTGGCATGCTTTCAAAAGAAATAAACCCGTTGATGGTTATGGAAAATTTGTAAAACAGATCATAAATTATGCTGGGAGCCTTCCACTAGTTTTAACAGTGCTTGGTTCAGATTTATATTGCAGAAGAGAAAAAAGTGAGTGGGAAAGTGCATTGGATCAGTATAGGAAAATCCCTCACCAAGATATTCAAAAAATACTTCAAACAAGTTACGATAGATTAAGTGAAAATGAAAAGAATATTTTTCTTGACATTGCTTGTTTTTTCATTGGAGATATATTCACTGATGTCATTGAGATACTAGATAGTTTTGATTTTTGCCCAAACTTTTGGATCCCAAGGCTTAGGGAGAAGTGCCTTATTTCTGAGCTCGAAGGAAGGTTGCAAATGCATGACTTGTTACGAGATATGGGTAGAGAAGTTGTTCGACAACAATCACTCGAAAAACCAGGAGCACGTAGCAGATTGTTTAATCATGAAGACGTTCGTGATGTACTAGAGGAAGATATAGTAAGTCAGATCAAGATCTCTTTTAATTAAACATTAAGTTAGGTTTGGAAGTTTTTTCAAATACAAAATTTTCATTTCATCTCATCTCATTATTCCAATTTTTTCAAATTTTCACATAAAATATAATAACCAATTCAACTTTTTCAAATTTCAAAACAATAATAATATTAAAAAATAATTTTTTATTCAATTTTTAACTTTCATCTCAAACTAAAAATTCTCATCTCAACATGCGACATATAGTGCTTTTATTTATGTATATATATATGAATAAATAAATAATTTTGTTTAAAAAAATAAAAAATTTATTTTTTGATTTTGTTGCCATACTTAAACATTGTCTTACTATATAGGGAACATAGAACGTTCAAGCAATAATGGTAGATTTTCCTAAAGACGATGACATGATTCGCTTGAGTTCAAAGGCATTCAAGAAGATGAAAAGACTCCGATTATTTAGATGCCGCAATGCACGGTTTTCTAGAGAACTTAAATCTCTACCTAACAGAATAAGAGTGCTTGATTGGCCTAAATGTCCTTTACAATCTCTGCCACAATTTCATGGAGACAGACTTGTTATACTACGAATGCCCTTTAGTCTAATCCAGGAGATACGCTTGGAATTTAAGGTACAATTATTATTATTTTTAATATTTTTTTTCTTTAAACTTAGTTTGATGTTCTTTTCTTTTTAACAGAATCTGACGGTTATGGATTTCTTCGGTTGTGAATTCATAACAAAACTCTCTGATATTTCAAGCTGCCCAAATCTGATGAAAATAGATCTTCGTTTTTGTAAAAATCTAGTTGAAGTTCATGATTCTGTTGGATTAATCCTTGATAAGCTTTTTTACTTGAGACTTGATGGATGTTTCAATCTAAAGAGCTTTCCAAGGAGACTCCAATTGAGATCTCTAGGACTCCTTGGTCTTGATAATTGCTCAAGCCTTCAAAACTTTCCTGAAATAGAATGTGAAATGGAACATTTATGCAACATCTACTTAAGGGGCACCGCAATAGAAGAATTGCCTTCATCCATTGGGTACCTTACTGGGCTTGTAAATTTACACCTAAGTTTCTCTGTAAACCTTAAGCGTCTACCAAGTAGCTTTCATCAGTTGAGATCTCTAGAGGGGATTGGTCTCAACGATTGTCCAAATATTATAAGTTTTGGAATGGAAGAGGAGGTGCATAATGGACAACCCACGCCCTATGTAGTGTCTACAAGCTGCGAAAATAAAGGTTTTTTTCATTTGAGTCTTAGAAACTCTAGCCTATCAAAATCAAATTTCTTTGGGCTATTTCATTTATTTCCCAATCTGGATTATTTAGATCTATCACGCAGTGATATCGTAAGCATTCCTTCAAGCATCAAAACATCTGTTAGATTGTGGTATCTTAAATTGAATGATTGCAAGAAACTTCAAGAAATTAAAGAGTTTCCACTAAATCTAAAAGTGGTAAGTGCTAGTGGATGCATATGACTCGAAAGTTTACCAGAAATATCAAAAGAATTCAATTTCCCACGGCTAAATTGGATTGGCTTGGCCAGATGCTATAAAGTGAATATGGGAAATTGGATGTCAAATCCTGCATGGAATCAAGTAAGTCCCTATATATATTTCTCTTTTCCTTTTATACTCGTTTTGTGTGCCTAATTGGTTTATATATATTAATATAGTTGAAATATATTTATGATGTATTCATTCAACAGGCTGAGATGATATTTCCGGAAAAGAATATTCCAGATTGGTTCAACCATTTCAAGGAGATCACTTCAAATAGTCATTGGTGTGAATTTGATATTAAAGTGGCCCCACCATATAATTTGGATGACATCATAGGAATTGCTTTTTGTGCTGTAATTGAACCCATTGCAACTATTGAGTGGGACGTTTACATCACTAATACCGATGCCAGTCGTTATAGGGGTACACGTGCAGCATTTGATGAAATTGATTCAGACCATGTATGGTTAAGGTACTTAACTACAGAAGATATTACGCGCCTACGAGCTGTTAGTGTAGATCAGGCAGATGATCTGGGGATTATATTTGAAAGCACTCAAAATTTAGTAGACAATCTGAGAATTATATTTGAAAATAGAGATCCAAATTCAACAATATTAAAACGTTGTGGAGTTCATCTGTTATACAAACAGCATGAACAGAATGCCAAAGATCATGCAGGTGTGCCCCATCATGAAAATATTGATGCCCATTTGAATGCACCCATTGAAGATATTGGAAATTTAGCAAACCCAATGGATGGAAGTCAGCTTTCTAAGAGGCGTCGTGTTTATTATGATGACTACAAAGATGATCACAACATTGAATCCAACTTGTACGCACAACAAAGGAAGCCTACTTCAACCTTGGAAATCAAACTTTGTTTGACAGAATCTCTTGGCCCATGAAATCTAATATTGACCCATAATGATGGCAGAAAGATGAGTTGTTTTCCATCTAGACGACAGACGAACGAAGGGGAACGGAGGCGATGGTGATGGTGTCGTGATGAAGAGAAGTGGGGATTCTGGGAGGGGGGGCTAGCTGGCAGGGTTTTCTTAACGTTGACATCGATTGTGGTTGACTTCAAATTTGTTTCAAGTGTATGGAGGAGCATTTATGTAAAGTAGTTGTTTTATTTTGTATTTCACTTAAGCTTCATATGAATGAAAATATGATTATTTAGCCTGAAGTATTTGGAGGCTCCTCGAATTGCCAAGAGTACTATTATTTTGTGATGGTTCATCCATGCAAATTCCAGCATATTCGTGTGGTACCTTACATGGAGAGGGCTTTTCTTTTTACTAGAAGAACAAGAACTACGATACAAAAATCGAAGCTAGTTTCCAAAAATACCTTCGAGTTTTTATATATCTATATATATATAAAGTTGTACCTTCGAGGGGCTCCTTCTGCTGCATCTTTCTTTTTTGATTGCTGTGTTCCCACGCACTCCAAAATAACATGTGGGGCTTCTATTTCCACAATCACCATGAAAGTGAATCTGCAAGATATGTGAATTACACGAGCATTCCTATGATAATTTGATACAGGTGAGGTAGCAGGACAGAAGAGCATAAAAAGCATACAAATTTTACCTTCAAAATTGTGGATAATTTTCGCGAAGCGATCCTAATAGCATCTTTCTTGTTTCGGTATGTTGCAGAGGCAGTTGCATGATAGGCCACCGTAGGACTGGGTCAGAAGCCGTTGTGATCAGTTAGAGAATTTCAAGCTGCACGTTTACTTTTCTATTGCATGATTTCCTTTTCCGTAGTGTAGCTGCACGTTTACTTTCAATTGCAAGTTTTAAGTGGACAAGGTTATGGGCACGTGAAGAATGAAGAGTACACTGGATGGACTGGGTCGTGTGCAGTTGCGAGCTTTACGTTACTTTTATTTCCGTTGTTTTGATTTCCGTTGTGATGCTCTGTTTTACGTATGTGTGGATGTTCTGTTTTTAAGTTCATGTTCTGTTTTTACGTGTAAGATAGTTTTCAATTGTTAGCTACCATTTTCCCTTTAAGTTCGGGTTTCTTTTAAGTGGCTTACTTATTTAAGCAGCCGAAGTTATCAATGAAAGAAGGAAGAAATCATTTGCATTTAAATTGCGGTACTATTCTCACCCGAAGAGAAGACAAGCTATTTTAGCATTTAATCCTATTAATTTGGGACCTATCATTGCACAAACATCTTTTCCATTCACTTGTGCTTCAACCACAGACATTCCACCCTTCTCTGATGTTAAAAACTGTAGATCCCAATTATAAGATTGGCAAAGTTCTTGCAGTTCCCTGAAAGGACTAAGCTGCAAACTGGAGAACCTCATGATTGGATCCAAAAAGGAAAGCATTATCGTCCACACAAGCTCCAGATTAAACCCTGAATCAAGAAGAATGGCACCCAGAATGTCACACTCGGGCCCCTTCAATGTTACTTTTCCTCCTTTTTCCCGCCAACACCCTGATAACTCCCACTCTCCCCCAAACTTCCCCATATTTCACGCAGCCACAACACCGAGTAACGCCCCCCACGCTAATTTCCATCCCAAATCTCAACTCCCTCTCCTCTGTTTATTCCTCTTGTTCCCTATCTAAATTTTTATTTTCACGTCCTCTTCTACTCTCCTCAAACTGCCAGCCTCCATCTCACATAACCAGCCACACCCCAAAGCCCACGGTCCCCAGACCAAAAGGACAACGCCACTACCGCCACTACCGCCACTTCCTTCGCATGCAACCGCCAGAATTAATCCCCTTGGCCGTTTCCGTTGAGAATGTCCGTCCCAACGCGAAGCCCAGCAAGCCGCGTCAATGGCTTCAGCCACCGCGATCTGCCCCATAGACTTGCACCACCCTCTATGTACCAAACCAAGACTCTGTTTTTAATACTCAAAACAGAGCAACAAGCATGGACCACGTGATACTCCATTCGACCACCACACAGCCAACCTCCTCGTTCGACCACTGCGCAGCCTAGTACCACCCGTCTCCGCTCACTCCCCAACCATCCCCTGTTTTCATAATTAAAAACAGAGTATAAACTCTTCCTCCATGACCCACTGCACATCTCCCTCACCAAGAGCCCAACACATCGGTGAAGCCCAGCGGAATCCAGCCCCTCCACATCGTCATCCACCTACACAAAAATGTCGCCGGGCACCTTACGCCACCCCAAGCCGCCGTGTTCTCTCGGTAACCTCTCCTCCTCTCACACGCTGTTCTTGCTCTTGCTCTCTCTCTCTCTCACTTCTCTGCCGCCGTGTGGACCACCTTCGACCTCCACCCAGCACTGCCCGTCGCGTCTCTTCTTCGGTCTCGGTAAGCATGGCCACATCTCTGTTACGTTGAGCGTCTCATGATTTTTCTTTTATTCCAGCTTTCTGAAATAGCCATGCAGGTTTATGATTTTATTTCCCAAAAGTCCCTTTGATGGTTACATATTGGGCATGATTTTTTTATCTACTGCGCGTGAGCTTTGTTTGAAGTAAAAAAAAAAAAAAAATTATGTGGAAAATATTTAGGGGTTTAAATTAAATTACTAAATATTTTACAAACTAATTTCAATAGTAAATAAAAAGATTTTTAATTTTATTAAATGAGTTTTCCGCTTTTTACATTATTTGAATTTGATATAAGTATATTATTAAGTTGTATTAGAAGTATTTAATCTGATTTTAAACACTAAGCTGATTATATGATACAAGTTCTTGACGGTTTTTAAATTAGATATGATTCAGAATATTTAAGAATTTTCTACTACATTATATGTTCCCAATATTAAATTATCGTTTTAATAATAGTTTATAGAAATGAGTTTTAAATATGAATAAGTTTATTTTTGAAATGAATCTAAGTTCTTTTCTCGTATTTGATAAAATTATATTATAATAAGTTAAGATTATTTTTAATGATAATAATATTTATTAGATTTCTGATCAGTGGATACTTATTAAAGCTATTTTTCGTAGTATGAATTTAAGTAGATGGAGAGTTTAACAGTCATTTTAGAAGTTTAGTAACCTTTAGTATTTCGTATAGGTGACGATTAGTATTCAGTCGGCACAATTGTGGAAAGATTCAGAAAAGCTTAAAAAGTCCAGGTAATCGAGATTCTTATACTAGATTTGCATAAAAAGAAATGAACTAAGGTTGGTTTGTAAAAATGTGCATGTTATTTTAAAAAGAAAACGTGAAAAAAAACCTCAGTATATATTTTGCATTCACTCATGAGATACGTATAAAAGAAAAAAGAAATGTTTTTAACATGAATAGTATAGACATGAGCAATATTTGACATGTTTTTTAAATGTGCAAAAGAGCGAGTACAATATCTATGAATTTTGTGCATATGATATGAAAATGATTTGGGTTTGTTTATGATCAAATGAAAATGATATAAATATGTTCAACACGTGATTTGATATGATATAGAAATGAAAAATCTTTGGCATACTTATCTATTTTTATTCTGATTCTGAATATGGTTTCGATGTGATGATACTGGTTCACGTGATATGGTTGGTACTAACATGATATAATATGATATGAGTGCATCCACTTTGGAAACAAAGTGGTCTTTTATGTGTTCTTATCAGTGTGCACACTCGGGTTCTGAGATTAAAAAATGAGAAGTTTCATAATATGATACTGTCTGGTTTTGCCACCGAGGAGAGCACGACCCTACCACGGAGGTTAAACGTGGTATATGATATGATATAATACGATATGATATGATAATGCAAAACAAATACATAAGCAAGTAGGAAAAAAATCCCATAATCCCAAGTGACCACATGTCACTCCACCGATGGCGTCGATCCCTCAGTCTCCACATCCTTATCTACATCAAAATCTACAGTACCATAAAACGGTACTTCAGGGTAAGGAATACCACATGAGATATGAATCTTAGTAAGTAACAACCCAAACAACCCAAGATATAAAAGTGCATTAATGCAACCAACAGATATGCATGCATATGATGGAATATGCATTAGACCTAAAATATCATTTTTCCCCAAAATGAAATATGCATTAGACCCAAAATCCCATTTCGGCCCAAAATATTCCATTAAAACATTTCCCGCCATTTTCCAAGAAAATAGCCCAAAACCATAATCCATCATTTTTCTAGAAAATAGTTCACATAAAATCCTTTTATCCAAAACATGTCATTTTTTAAAAAAATAGCTCATTAATCCATTTTAACCATATGCATCATGATCTCTCCTAGGGACCATCTGCACACCCTGGCTTCCTTCGTCACACTACAGGTAATGACCGTGTGAGTGACTTCGTAATGAACGATGCCCAGTTTCGCACCAAGCGTATTCATGGCCAAACATCATCTAACCCCCGTAAGCAAGAGGGGTAACGGAATCAGCACCAGAGCGTTACCATCCGTTCGATCCCGTTGTCGCCCAACGACAACCCAGGGGATATCACTCAATATATTCCGCTCCTAAATAACCAAATGAGCTCCACTGAGGTAATACCCCATCTCGGCTTGGGGTCGTGATACACACGCACCCAAAAATTATTTCTCACAAGAAAATTCAGTTTTCAAATATATACATGAACATGTATGTAATTATGCGAAAACACAGTTTTCATTTACAAACATGAACATGCGTGCAATTATGTATTGTACAAGACACGACACAAATATCCAACAACCAACAAATCCCAGCATAATCCAATCACACAAACAGATTCATCCTCCAATCTAACCAACTCCTTTACTCCTCGAACTCAGTCTGGCACAACCAATCAATTCACAGTAAATATGAGTTGGCGCAAAAATACATTTAAATCTCAAAATTTCTTTGAAATATACTTACAGCGCTATAATATAACATTCGAAAGATCAGAGGTGCTAAAAGTGGCGGCACAATAACGAAACAGTATATTTTGGACCATGGCCGTGGGTCTCAAAAATTCAATTTCAAATGGAGACAAACTAAGACTTGGGATGGCTAGGAAAATACTTAGTGGTATTGGTGAAGCTACTGGTGGTGGTGGTTGGCCGCGGGTGGTGGCGTGGATGGTGGTTAGAGGTCAAAATACACAAATCAGAAAATGAGTTAGAGGGGCTTTAAGGGTGGTAGATCAGAGTTAAGGATGGATGGGTTAGGTAGTTGGAAGGTCGATGATGGTGTGGTGAAAAGCTGGTGGCCAACGGTGGCGTGACGGCGGTGCGCTAGCTCAAGGTTGCTGGAGCTTGGAGCTGCCCATGGGTGGTGACAATGGTGAGGGAGGAGCTGAAAATGGATTGGTGAGATTGCCGGCCAGAGGGGAAGCAAATGGGAGGGGCAGTGGCGTCCACGGACGGCACACAACAGCACTGTGGGTGGATGAAGAAAATGTACTGGGAGAGGGGAAGGGGGCTCGCGCAGGCTGGGAGGCAGGGGAGGAAAAGGAAGAAAAAGAAAGAAGAAAAAAGAGAAATAGGAAAAAGAAAAAAGGAAAGAAATGAGATTCAGCCTTTTCATCTTAGGTCTTAAACTGATCCAACGAAAATTATTTCAAAATGGAATTTTAAATAAAACTAATTTAAACATAGTAACTAAGTAAAATAAAATAATAAAATACAATAATAAACTAATTTAAAATAAAGGTCATTTTAAATAATGAACAAAAATTAATAACAATAAAACATACTGAATTAAATTCCACAATTAAAAGTCATAAAATAATACGACGTAACTCATCTAAAATTTAAAACAAGAAAGCCCATAATCCTAAGAAATGCGATAAGTACTTAGTCAAAATACCCCGTAAATACGGGGTATCACACATCATTTCAATCTCTCTCTCTCTCTCTCACGTCATTTTCACCCATCATTTCTATCTCTCTCTTATCTCATCGGACTCATCTCTCTCATCAAGCTTTCTTTCTCTCTCCTCAAACCCTCTATCATCTCATCGGACTCTTCTCTCTCATTTTTGTCAAGTTCTCTCTCATTTTTGTTAATAGGAAAAAGAGATAGAGAGAGAGAGAAAAAAAAAAGACCACGTAAGGTGTGGGGTGTAGGAAGGGGACAGTGGCAAATGAGAATAATATTTCTTAAAAAAAACACCTTTAAGTAATTGTTGTTCAAACTTAGAAGTCTTAAAGTGAAAGCACGTTCGCTTCTATCTCTAGATCTTCCTAATTGAGACCTCTAAGTTTGTTAGTACAAACTTGAAGAGATTTTAATCCAGCAAATATAATGCAGGCATACAATTTTAATCTAATTTGGACCGAGGTACAAAAATCTCGCTTTTTTTAAAGAGATTCAAGTCCTATGTAGTATACAAAGTTTCAAATGAACCAATGCATCATACCTACTTTTTTTTTTTTTGAATCAAAACCTCATATATTTCAATTAACTAAACTTTCACCATTACAGTTTGCATCTTTAAAAACTTGTAAAACAATAAACTCTGAACATTCCTATATTCATATCTTCCCTTGGTCAAACTTAAAAGCATTCTTTGCTAGCAAATGAGCCACTTGAGTTCCTTCTCTTTGGACATGCTGCACTTTCCAAGCTTTTCTCTCCTTCAAAACAGTTTTGACATCTTCGATTATGCGGCCAACAGAGGACATATTCTCCTCCTCACTATGAACTACTTTCACCACCACATCAACATCTCCATCGCATACCAAAGAGCCATAGTTTCAGCCTCCACAGGGTCTTGTACTGGGTTCTTTTTGTAACAAGCACATGCCATGATATCACCTTTTTCATCTCTCAAGACTATTCCTAGTCCCAGGCTGTGTTTACTAAGGGAAACATCCCAATTGGCCTTTAGGTATATAGGTTTTATCCACCTAGGATTAACTTTGTCACCCCCTCTTGCCTCAGTTGACATAGAAAAATCTTTATCCTTCTCTCTCCCTTGAGCATCTCCAAAGTCCTTAAGTATTGCCTTGGTTGTTCTAACCAAACACTCAGGATCCTTGGATTTATCTTCAATGATAAATGAGTTTCTTCTTAGCCATAACATATGCATTAATACAACTACAAGTTCTAATTCCTCTTCAGACAGCCTATCCATGAACTTATCCCATAACAGTAGAAAATTATCTTCTGCACTAGACCATTTTCGAGCTGCTCTGAAGGACACTGCCCATACATCTCTTGCTACTAGGCATTGCCATACCACATGCATAGTTGTCTCTTCCTCTTGACCACAGACTGGATAGGTTGTAGTTTCCACCAGCTTCCTTTTCCGTAGATTCTTCTTTGTAACTAATAGGTCATTCCCCAATTTCCATATGAAAACTTTAATTCCTCCTGGCACCTTCAAACCCCATAAACTCTTCCATTTCTTATCCTTTTCACATTCTCTAGAGGTTTCACCTTTATGAGCTCTTTTTGTACCTTACTCTACAAAGTATGCAGTCCTCACAGTAAAGGAACCCTTATTAGAAGGCCACTAAATCATCTTATCATCTGAGCTTAACTTGCTCAAATTAATGCTACAAATTAGATTTGCTTCCTCCTTTATAAAGACTTCCCTTAACAGCTCCTCATTCCACCCATTTCCATCATTATTCAATAAATCACAGACCCTTGCATAGCTGTCTAGAATCTTCATAGGAGAATGAACCCTGAATGATGATGGAGAGTTAAGCCACTTGTGACCCCAAACATAGATACTCTTCCCATTCCCAACTCTCCACCTCAACCCTTCTTTAACCAAGTTCAATAAACCCCAAATACTACTCCAAAATTAAAGAGGGATTATAGCCCAAACTAGCATCCAATAAGTGTTTTTCTTTGTAATACTTCTCTCTCAATATAGTTGCAGCCAAAGAATTAGGGAACTAAAGAAAACTCCATGCTTGTTTGGCCAATGAAGTTGTATTAAAGCTATCAATATTCCTAAAGCCCATACCTCCTTTTAATTTCTAAATCCCCATATTTTTCCAGCTCTGCCACTGAATCTTTTTTTCCCCAGCTGCACTACCCCACCAGAACTTAGAAAACATGCTATTAGGTTAGGTTTGGATGTTGAGATAAGATGAGAATTTTTGAAAATTTTGTGAATAGTGTTAAGATGAAAGTTTAAAATATTATTTTTTAATATTATTATTGTTTTGGGATTTGAAAAAGTTGAATTGTTTATTATATTTTATATGGGGATTTGAAAAAGATGTAATGATGAGATGAGATGAGATAGAGATGAGAAATCTCATCTCTCCCCCAAACATAACCTTAGTCTTTTTACACAGGTTCTTGGGCAACACTCATAGTATAGGTAGGTACTACCTGCAACATAACCTTGATTAACACTTCTCTACCAGCAGGTGACAAAACTTATTCTTCCAACAGTTGATTTTCTACCATATCTTGTCTTTTATACTTTTAAACGAGTTATATCTTAATCTTCCAACAATGGAGGGTAAACCAAGATTTCTTTCAAATAGCATCTACAAGCCACAGATCCCCCTTACCTCGAAATTAAAACCTTATCTTTAGCCTTAGTAATTGAGCTAAAGAAAACAAATGTTTTTTCTTTGTTCAGAAACTGACCCGAGGCCCTCTCATAGACCTTTAATAGTTCCATAAGCTTTTGCCATTCCTCTCCTTTTGCCTTGCCAACTAGCATCATACATCCTTTTGACTTATTTTCTCTAAGATACAACAGCCCAACTGATTTTCGTATAGCTTAAACCAACTTTGCACAAGTTTTTGAGCTCAAAACTCCACAAAAAAACCTTCCTTTTGTCAGGAAAAGTTCTAAAAAAATAATATCTACACACTATGAAATTTTTTTCTATAAAATGTCTCTTTATATCCTATGAATTCCAAACTCTTAAAACTAAGGGTGCTACCTGCATCCCTGGGGTCGGAGTGCTCGTTCGCATGCTAGCGGGTGGATTGGCCCCCTGGTCCGTCCCTCGTTGCCCACAGCCACCCACCCATGGCAGAAAAGTTGAAAACAACTAGGAAACACAAAAAATAAAAAATAAAAACAAATCCAAAAACTCTAACTATTCATCCACAATAATCCATAGATCCATCTAGCAATAATCGAAAAACAATAAAAAAAAAAAAAAGAAGTTAAAACAGTGTCTATATAAATGATAGGAAAAATTAGAAATACCTTAGAGAGAGAGAGAGAGATTTTTTACTCAAGAGAGAATGAGAATAGTGAGAGCCAGAGAGAAAGAAAGAGAGAGTGGAAAGAAAGAGAAGGGGTGTCGGAGGAAGGGAGAAGTGTTAGGTTTTAGAGCATTGGCATTAGACTCATTAAATGAATGTCATCTTCAAAATTTGATGAATTTGTTTTTAAAATCATTGCATTGGATTCAATATACACTAAAATCTTTAACTTTGAGCTACAGTACATTTAAATTCATCTCCAAATTTAAATGCTAATTGTTCATACTCTATAACCATTATTTTATTTATTTATATTATTGTTTCCCAATTTTGAGCCACAACATATTTAAGTTAGGAAGCAATTATTTAAGTATTAAATTAAATTATTAATTAGCATATAGTTAATGTAATTGTAAAATATGAAAATAAATAAATTAAAAAATTATTATTAAAAAAATAATATTATATTATTATTTTGACTAATCCCATGGTTAATCCAATATAGAGTTATGATTAGGGAGGTTTTGGATTTATGAAAAACATGTATTTTTTATCAAATTTTAGAGAGAAATTTGATGAAACCAATGCCAATGCTCTAACCTAACCCTATACTTGTTGTTTAGGGAGTATTATTTTTTTTTTTTTTAAAATCTAAGCTAAAATGGTGTTGTTTTATTAGCAATTTTTTTTAAAAAAAATCTATGTATATATATAATTATAAATTTAATAGTGAGTTCGCTGGACTGGGTCGGGGGGCTGGATATGGATTGGACCCAGAGCCCTACTTAAAACTGACATCAGTGTGTATCTCTTTAGGCGACCTCGCCAAAATACGAGATGCAATTGCCAGGTTGGTCGGTACGTAGTAAAGCCGCAAGGAGATTGTGAGAAACAAATGAAGGAAACGTACAAGAGGGCGTAAATAAAGGCGTTTTCCTTTTTTTCCAAAAAGTCATTCACGTGAAAGAGAAACTCAAATATGAAAAATGATATGTAATGCCCAAGTACACTATAATTATTATTTTTTTTTAAAAAAAAAAAAAGGTAAATGCGAAATTTATATAATAAAAATAATTTTTTAATAATAAATTTTATTTTTCAAAAAATAATTAAGGATACTTGCATATTCTACTACTATATATAATATTACTATTCTAATACTTATTCCAACGAATAAGATTTAACACCAAAGGTAAAACGTTCATTTCCTAGTGGACGACCTATAATGATAAACAGCTCATTCTCAATAAGCAAATCTAAATATAAAATAAGCCCAACAAGAAGGGCTCTTGGCCGAGCACAAGGAATCAAAGTATCAAAAGTCTGACCAAGTCAAAGATATGCATATAACTATTTATGAGAAAGTAGGGATTCCATGCAGGTACGTGACCATTTCAACCATATAGTACATCCCTAAAGCTCGAATCCACACCGAAAGATTCTGCATCAGCTAAATGTAATGACAAGATCTTATATATACCAGGTAACCCTCAATAGCGAGAGATCTTGATTTTATTTTTCATTTGATTAATTTAAATCATTTAGAAACTCTAAACTGATTTAAGCATCGGAGTTTTTCAAAACCAACCAGGCCAACTCTATTTTAACCCTTGCAGGCAGCGGTTCAGATTGAAACTGAGACACGTCCTTTACACCTAGAGTAAAATGACAAGGGCAATAAAATAATTGAGACAGCCAACGTTAATACAAAAAGTAATAAAAATCTAAACCTGCTTAGAGGCTTGTACGGACGTTTTATTTATAAACTATTTGTTATTTTTTCACTATTATTTATTATATTTGTACTATTACTTACATAATATTTGAGATCATCTCAACATCCAAACGTAACCAAATGAATTTAAAAATCCACCGTAATAAGACATTAACAAAAAACGTCACAAGTAATTATTTATTAAAAAATGTCATTCTACTGGGCTGCCTAGCTCTTACAATTGGGGTGCCCGTAGTGCAATCTTACTTTTTTTTTCAAATATCTTTTAAATATATTTAAATATTTAAAAAGACATAAATTTATTAATAATCACTTTCTTAAATATTAAAAAAAATTAAAATGCACGAGTGGTCAAACTCAAAGGACAAACTAATATTTTCCTATTAAAAAATACCAACAATTATTGAAGAGTTGATGGTTTTAGAAAGAAACATCCATTTATCTTGTAATAAGAGTTGATGGCTGCAACTAATTCAATATGAAAAGTGTGGATGACTGTTTTCTAAATTCCCTGCATGTTATAACTCATTTAGCAAATGAGTGCTCTTCCATATTTTATTCATTGCCAAGATTTTATAAAAAGATTTCTCATTGAAGAGAAAGAAAATTAGTCATCCTCGGTCACACCAACATTTTTTTTTTTTTTTGTGTCAACCATTTAAATAAATAAAAAATTACTTAAAATGAACCATATCAATATTCATTATTATTAATGTCCTTCCACGTGAAAATGCACCTATTGATGTAAGTTGGTACTTTCCAACACCAAGCTATACCTTTCCACATATATATCAGTGATTTTCCTAGTGAACGAGCATTGTTCCATGAGTGAGTATCTTTTTTTTTTAAAAAATACTTTGATAGATACATGATTTCTTAAATTTCAATGTATATTTAAAGAGTTATTTTATTATCAAGTTGATCGATAACACATGATTCACATCACTTGAATTACTTAGAATATACAGAATAAGAGGACCCATTCGAGTCCTCTACAACTAATTGTGTAAGAGTTGGGCGGGGGATGAGTTGGTGTCGCTGGAGTTAAGCGATACGAGCATTAAAGAAAGAAAGAGAAAAGCCATTCAGAAAAAAATCATTTAAATGATAAGATTTGATTTGTAAGATTCAAAGTTTAAAATTTAAAATTGGGTGATGCTACATCCCCCGCTGGGAGTCCCGCGGGGGGTGTAGCACACATTTTTAATGTGTTTTTTAAAAAAAAAAATTATATAATTTTTTTAATTTTTTAAATATTTAAAATATTATTAAAAAATACTTTCTTAATTACTAAGTAAAATAATTTTTTATTTTACTTCATGATTAAGAAAGTACTTTTTAATAATATTGTAAATTTTTTTATTTCTTTTTAAATATTTAAAATTATTAAAAAATTTATATAAAAAAAAACTTTAAAAAATACATAAAAATATATATATTAAAGTGGAGCGGGACACAAAGCGGGACACGGAGCGGTGGCTCTATCATTTCTCTTTAAAATTTATCTCTATTCCAAATTAAATTAAGCACTTTATTAAGTATGTGATCCATATTGACTTATAAATATAATTTTTCTTATTTAAAAAATTGTAGTTAAATCTTGCCTAGTATTAAGGATTAACTGACCATAACCATTAGATTACACTCAATTTATATCTCCAATCCAAATCGTTGTCATTGAACATTTGATAATGAGATTGTTTCATCACAATCCTCCAAAATTAATCGTTAAGATCTTATCACTCTTAGCTCTAACGTGCCAAGTGTGCCGAAATGATACCTTAAATTAACTTAAGTCCATCATTAAAAAACTGGACTGTCACGTCCTGTTTGGATTGAGAAACCATCTTAACTCATCTCATCTCATCATTATAACTTTTTCAAATTTTCACACAAAATATAATAAACAATTCAAAATTTTCAAATCTCAAAACAATAATAATATTTTATTCAACTGTTAGTTTTTATATAAAACCATCTCATCTTATTATTCAAACGGGGGCTCAATCTCATTTCTTTTGAAAAAAAGAAGATATATAAATTGCAAAAGTTTTGAATATGGTGCTCACATCGGGAATCAATCGGAGGACTTCTAATTGTAACTTTGACGCAAATAAAGACTCAAATTGCTATTAAGGAGAATGAAAGTAGAGTTTAATTGTCTATGGTGGCAGCCAACTTAGCCAAGTCTATGGAATAACATGTCCATTCACAGTCTCTTATGCCTAAATAATGCTATTTGTGAGCTGATTTCCACTACTCGGTATTCATTGATTATCTTTAGATCTAAAAAGCTTCCAACGATTATAAAACATCATATAACTTACATAAGCAGATCAAGTTGCAATTCCCTTTTTAAGATTCCAAAATTTTCAGATGTATATTCCTCTACTGCCAAGTAGTAGTAGAGTTTATC
Organism: Pterocarya stenoptera; assembly: GCA_003123785.1. NCBI lineage: Eukaryota > Viridiplantae > Streptophyta > Magnoliopsida > Fagales > Juglandaceae > Pterocarya > Pterocarya stenoptera. The sequence continues at coordinate 139,801 of QEOT01124179.1, read as the reverse complement.
TGCTGAAGTTGCCATATTTCATCTTCAAGAGACTATCTCTACAGGAATTATTGAATCATGGACTCTCTCTATAGCCTTCTTTGCCTAAAAGAGGAGAGATTTAGTGAGAAAATTGAAATGGGTGAGAAAATATCAATTCGAGCAATGTCACAAAGAGATTACACAAAAGGAATCCTACAAATTGACGTGGCTCATGTGATCCGTTAAATCTACTTTATAATAAAAGTAACTTTACAAGCTGACGAATCCCATCAAGTCACGTCAGTTTGTGGGATTACTTTTGTATAATTCCTTTATGTCTAAAGTATTTCTCATTTCAAAAAGAGTGGAAGAGGGAGAGGAGATTGTACTTGTTGCTCCCAGTTAGTACGTATGGTAACAGTGAGAAGTGATAACACTTGGACAACTAGTGCACATATGATCCCCAGCCAGAGCCCCTGTGAGCAAAATTTCTCAGAGATAAGATTACTTGCAATTTCAGTGAAGAAGTGACAAAGGGCTTAAAGTTATGAAGGAAAAGAGTGAAAATTTTTACCTTCCCTCCAATGTGGAGGACAAAAGCAAATACAACAGCACATGGAATTCCAACTAAATAGTATGAACCGAGATTGACATATGCACCAATCTTCTGCCAACCACATCCTCTAGCAGTGCCTACATGTACACAAATAGAGACAACACATTAGCCACTCCATTCCAAATCTTTTTCGAATGATCTTTTTATTTCATGGTCCCTTAAAGTTTTGGGAAGACATTTAAGAGCATCTTTGAGTGTGACAGGTTTTTCTGTGTCACAGTCCATACATTTCCTTCTTTTTTCCCCATGAAAACCTTTCATCTGAAACATTGATGGGATGAGGGCCGACGGGCAGGGAGACAGGGCGGGGGGGTTCCAGGGTGAAGAAATAGTCAATAATCATTGCAACCAGTGCTGTTTGCAGCCAATCTTGCTCATTCATTGCCAAACAGTTTAATCACAAATCTAGACCCTAACAAGGCAATATTTTTCCTAGTTTCCTATGGACAATTCATACTATTATTTTCTTTTAATTCGGTCATGATATTGATGCAAAGTATATTAAGGTATGAAAAACCTGAAAGAACACACTGGAGGCCATCTAAAAAGTTGGATATTGCAAGAATTGGCATCATGATTGCTACATATTGGACCACTTCTGTTTCACTGCTGTAAGCATAGCCCCAAATGTTGCGTATCAATATCAGAACTGATCCAACCAATACACCCTCAGTTATTGCCATCACAAAGACAACGTGTACCGCCAAACGTGCAGTTTCGGGATGCCCGGCTCCTAATTCATTCGAGACTCGAGTACTGTAAAGGAAAATATGAGCCATTAAAAGATAAGACAGAGAATAAGAAAGTGAGGGACATGTTCCAAACCTTCATACCAATTCAGCATAACTTACCTTATTGCACAACTGAGTCCAAAGGGGATCATCCAAACTGTTGCTGCAGTGTTCAGACTGGCAAAATATGCTAGGTGAGTTAACGGGAATTCATAATTATCTAATAAATTCAGTAAATTCAGGGAAAAAGATCAACAAAGTTAACAACTAACCAAATAGAAAGCACTGAAGTCTCTAACTTTGGATCTGGAAGAAGACCGGATAGAAGAACCATCATTTCAAATGACCACATTTCCAGGCTGTTCAAAATCATGGTAAAAGATTACAGCAAAATGCATATTCCTACACAGCTCAGAAAAGAACAAACATGGAAGAAAATGTGAAGTCTTCTTTTGTCTTGCTTTCAAGCATATAGAGCATTAAGATATAGAAATTACCAGACCATAACAGCTGAAGGAATAGCAAGTTTCAGAAAAGTGAGTATATTGTGCAAGGCCTCCTTTGAGAAACCCGTCCAGGTTTTTGCACATGAAGAGGAGAACTTGACATAAAGTACCAATAGTAATACATTGATCCAATAGGATATGGAATTTGCCAAGGCAGCTCCTCTATCTCCAAGTCCAGTTTTAAATACTAGGACCCAACATATAAGAACATGCAGTAAAGTTGTGATTGCAGAGCTTAGCATCATTGGAAAGACAATGTTTTGGGTTTGTAAGAACTTAATTAGGCACTGCAGAAAACCGTAGGCAAACAGGCTCGGGATCATGTAACAGGCATATCGTCCTGCTTCTGTCGCTATATCATCTTCCTGGCCCAAAGCAATAAGAATATATCTTGTGTTTCCCCAGATGATTGCAAGGGGTATGCTTACAAGAAAAAGGACAAACATTGCTCTCTGCATTTGTATTCCCATTATATGATATTGCTTTGCTCCATATGCCTGGCCGCATAAGGTATCCAATGCACTTCCCATTCCCATCTGTTCAAGTAGATAATCACATTAGAAACATACAAAGAGTTCTATCGAACATTTTTTTTTATAAGTACAGACTTCTATTGAACATTGTTGAGGAATAATTCATATTATCTGGGAACAAGGTCTTAGGCATGTTTATAAAGAATGAATAATCCTCTATTGTAGAACCGATTTTATGAGATGAGTTAGACCAATAAATTTCTTCATGGTATCAGAGCTTACCACAAATAGGGGCCACAATACTTATCCCGAAACAAAGACAAAAAAAAAAAATACAAATAAAGCCATCAAGAAACTTTCCCACAACACAATCAAATGAACCTTTGGACAAAATCCACAAGCTAGGAATTCACGTAATCTACATTGGTTAATACAATCGATTTGCGCATATGAGTGGTGAGTTGCACTGTGAATCTTCAAGGGACTCAGAATTTTTGTCTCATTGGTACCATATGGCAAAAAAATCTCGGTTTCCTGCGAAGGTTAGGTTGCGTTTAAGTGCATAAACTTGGGAAAGAAGAGAGAGACCTCAGTTCCAATTTCACATCCATGGTTGTCCAACTACCAGTAAAATATTTTCACCAGTTTGTAAGAGGGGGTCGAGGGAAGAAGAGATCGATCAACCTCGTAGGTATCGAGCAATATTCTAGTGGAAAAGTTCAATGTTGCTATCGGAAACTATGAATTTTTTTTACTCATATACGACAATTTTTTTTTTGTCTTTAAGCACTCGCTTGCCTTTTCCACGTCAGATTTAACTTTTAAAATAAATAATAATTTTATATGATATTAGAACAGAAATTTTAAATTTAAATTTTGAGTCTATTCTTTTTTTATTTAATTAAATATTTTACATATTAAACCACCCGTTAAAAAGAAGTCTAACCTACACGTAAAAATATTAAAATATAAAATATTAAAAAGAAGTCTAACCTACACGTAAAAATATTAAAATATAAAATAAATAATAAGAAGTATCTCTCCCTAGCCATTTAAATTCTTTTTTGAGAAATAGTGATTTTACAGTCTTTTCACTTTCATCAAGCAAACACGTTTTAAATGACTTTAACCTTCACTTTCACCAAGATTATTCGAATGGGTTATCATACTGACAGTCTGACATACTGTACCCAAATTAATATTGCGGGATGGTAAAGAAGCAGAAAAGGAAAGGAAAAAAAACAATCACACAAGATATAAAGATTTAATTAACGATTCTGCTTAGAAAACACGCATTCTAGTGCTACAAACACAAAAATAGCCTAACTCAAACCCAAAAAATCAAATACACTCCAACCTTAGGAAAATAATAATAATAATAATTCTATCCGAACTACAAATAAATCTACAGAATTTCCTACTCACCCAACCGATGAGCCAAAAGCCAGTCAGAGGCTGGGTGCCAACAAATTTTTCCCAAAAAGAAAATAAAAATTATTCAATTTCTTCTTCAAATTTAAGAATTTTGAGTGAGGGATAAAACGGAAAACAAATAAACTGTATTCTATAAAATTTATTGTTGTCGTAAATATTTTTAAAAAGATTAAATATGAAGTAAAACCCACTTCATAGTTCATATCTATGTCTTTTTTTCAAATTCCATAAGCAATTAAGAAATCTTTATAAAAAAATATATTTCAACCCTGTTCAAGCCGCAGCTCAACGCATCTACCAATCAACTACAAATATCATGTATATCTAAAAGAGAGAATTATAAAGATAACCAAACTCACCAACAAACTGAAACCGGTGACAGAGGCGAAAGAAGTAGCCATGGAGGCGCCGGAGAGAGCCAATTCACCAAGATGACCCACAAACATCACAGATATCACCTGCAGACTATACTGCAACAGACTCACAGATATCAGAGGCCCTGCCAGCCATAGCTGCTTTCTTACTTCCTCAAGAACCACTTCCCTTCTATTCCTTCCATCCTCGTTAACACTGACTCCATTATTTTCTTCAGAGTTTTCCATCAATATCGGAGATACCAGAGATGCCTTTTCCTCCTCCTCTCTCGCCATTTTCTTCTCCTTGTCCGCTCACTGACACCGTGGCACATGCAGCGAGAGAGACACTGAGAGGGCTACACTTGGTGGCTCTTATATTGCGGTTGCAAAATTTTCTTTGAGGACTAAAGTGACCAGGGTGTTTTTTCTTTATTACCGATCAAATGCGCCTAAGTTCCACTGATGATTGAAGGGTATTACAGTAAACTGGAGAGTTCAACAAAACAGTCCAAACTCGTTGTCATCTTGGTATTTATTTTTGTTAATTTATATGAAGTTGGGTTTTACCATGAAAGTAGTCTCAGACTAATTAACAAAACGACAAGCTTAGAAAAACCAACATTTACGTGGCTTTGGCATCGTTTTCCTCCAAATTCAAACAAATGTAGCGACAAGACGATAAGACAGAGAGACCAAGTACATCTTTTAAGTTGGCAATGAAAGAGTTCTTTTAGTTTTTAAATCATGATTTCTTTTTCTTTTTTTTTTTTTTGAAAAATTAATCATGATTTCCAAAAACATGATAAAAGTTAGAAAATTTCACTTACTTTTTACAAAAGTAGAGAAAATTCCTATAAAAAAGACTATGACTCTTTTAAGTTGTTATGTTACATCATAAAAGGAAATGAGTGTAATCATAGAATTTTAGAAATTAATGTTAGATTTGGGAAAAAATGATCATTGAAAATAGTAAAAAATAATTTAATTTGAATAGAATATATGGACCTGTAAAAGAAGAAGGAGAAGATGGGAGAATCCTCAAATGGTAATAAGGCAGATGATTTATGGAAAGGAATATGGAGGTTGGATGTTCCAGGAGTAGTAAAGAACTTTCTTTGAAAGGCTTGTCATAACATTCTTCCCAACTTTGTCCTATTTGTAAAGTAGAAGAAGAATAAGTGATTCATGCAATTTGGAGTTACCTTGCTGCAAATGATGTGTGCATTGAAGCATCAAGCCTTGTGCAGAAGTGGGCCACTAGAGAAGAGGACTTCAAATTTTGTGTGGGCTTTCAAATTTCAATTTTTTTTTTTCAAAATTACAATCTAAAAATAAATAATTCACTGAAGTTTACTTCAATTTTACTAAAAACATAACCAAAACCGAAAAACTAAATCATTCAATACAAAAGAAAAAAAAAAAAAACATAACCAAAACTACAACTAAATAAAAACAAGTAACATGCTTCGAAAAATTAGAACAAAATAAAAAGAAAGTCTCATTGTTCATGTATACGATTTGAACTTATACCCTAAATCAATTTTAATATTTGTTTTAACCATGATTTTTTTATTTTAGTTTTTATAAATCTTTTATCACTTAATTTTAATTGTTAGTATTTATTATTAACAATTACTATTTAACTAGTGTCTAATTACATATCATTATATTATAGTATTACATGTTATTAACTCATTATAATATTTTATACTAATGTCTAACTTATTCATATTAGTATATAGTCTTGTACTATAGTTTTAATTACATATTATTATACTAAAATATTACATATTATTATATTAGTTTCTAACTCATTTTTAACTTAATTATATACTAGACTTAGTATATCATATGTTTAATGTTATTATACTTCAGTTATTATACATTAGTATTACGTGTTACTATACATTAGTGGTACATGATAGTACCGTTTGTAATAATATGATGTTTACATATATTAAACTATTATTAGTCAATTTAGTCTATATATATTATAGTATAAATATATTATTTTATAATAATTAGCTCATGCTAGTATATTAATATTGAATTTAACTAACTATATCAGATATAGTTATATAAAATTTATATGATTAATATATAGATATTTTTATAACATATGTACAATATCGGAGTTAGACGACAAAGTTGGAGTCGGAGTCACAGTCGGATCGGAGCGGAGTTGGAGTTGGCTCGACTCCACCTCCGATTTCGACTTTCCAGCTAAAAAAATCTGGCTCCGACTCCGCATTTTCACTCCACAATTTCTCGTTGTTCGGATTGTTCTCAACCATTCAGTGAATTTCAGTCATTTAACAAGGAATTGGCATTTTTGACTCGGAATGAATTATAATGTAAATTTAGTAATTTCCATAGAATAGTAATTTAGTAATTTTCTTTAAAATGAAAATTCGTTAAGTTAAATGTTGGGGGAATATAAGTTTTTTTTTTTCAAATACTTTGAATTTGGACAATATTTTTTGCGAAAATGTTTAGAAACATCGAATATTGAGAAATTAGGAGCAACTTTTACATTTTTTGAAATCGGATGGTAAAGTTATTTTATTTTTTATATATTTATCTAAGAATTAATTGTAAAATTAGTACGTAGATTTGATATTTTAATAAGTTTAATGGAGCTAGATTTATGGTATTTGTTCATTATTAACTCTTTTTCCTTTTAACATTTAAAGATCTTCTTTCCATTATTCTATTATATAAGTATCTCCTAATAGGATATACCCTCCATTTATCCCCATTTGCTACGAAAGAACTACGTACCCTTATGAAAAAACCTAAATCAAGATTTTTACATTCTAAAACCCTAAATTATAAACCCCAAATTAATAACAAATCATATCTTATTGCTAAACCAATTTTTATCAACATCAATCAACATTTGGATGGCGTCTCTCAGGGTGGTAGCTGGAAAATCATTTCGACTTGGGTGCCAGTTGAGCACCCCATTCTGTCTTGAAAACCATACGCACCGGTTCGAATTTCATAGGTATCTGATCCAAATCTGGCCGGTTCCAGCAAGATTTTGCCAAATCCAGCATGATCGTCCACTTTTGTAGACCAATCCGAAGTGGGGTTGTAACATAACTGGAGCATCAGTTGGCCTTAGTGGACAATGGCTAACAATCCTCACACCCGATTTTAAGAGCATTTCCAATGGGTTATGTAAAATCCACGCTTTTGTAAAATTTGAAGGAAATAACTCAAAATAGCACATTTAACGGATTATGTATTTTATCACTAATATCCAGTTTGCTACAGTACAACCTTTACATCTATGGGACACTGTACATACTTGTAAAAATATTAATTCATTCATTTCTCTCTCTATTTTTTACTTTTTTCTTCACTGCAAGAAGTACTCTTTATTTATTTCTCTCTATACTCTCTACTTTATTTGAAATGAATAAAATATATTAAAAAATATAATATTTAAATGATATAAAAAAAAGAATACTGCTACAGACAGCCACAAATCTATGCCTGCCCGCGAACGACACTAACGTAGCAAATGCCACATTAGCAATTATATTAAAACAAATGCTGAAAAGGAAGAAGATATAAAAGCGGGAGGGAAGTTTTGCATTCATTCAAGCAGCAGTGTCCATCTCGCTTCAATCTAGGAAACGAAAGGCAATCCGCTAACAATTTCGATGGCTTCCTCGACGTAGTGCTATAAAATTTCACTCTCGGCTTTAGATTTCTTCCTCTCTCTCAGATCTCAGTTGTCAGTTTTCTTCCTTGGCATCGTGGCTCCGTCGTTGATCACTTGTAGCAACCCACCTACCCGCATTTCGACGTCGAACCTGGTAAGAGGCTTAGTCAATATAAGAGAGGCCTGTAGTGAAAAATCACAGATGCCTGTAGTGAAAATCATAAATTCCTGTAGTGAAAAATGTGGGTTTATGCGTCGAACATGTGTTTCATTTTTCATTGCGAATGTACGGGAGGCCTGTAGTGAAAAATGTCCATTTGTTTCATTGTGCGGAATTTGGTTCATTTGTTCTTAGTTGGGTGGCATTTGTATGGTTATACATGCATAATTTATCCATTTTATAGCTTTTCAAGTGTCCTGTTTTGGTTGTAAATTTTGGTATAAAATCATTCTATAACATCAGTTTTATTTTTATGAGAGTTTGGTTATTCAGGTTGTATCATATTACACTTGGTTCTTCAGGTTGAATAACTAAGTTATTCAGGTGTCATAACTTGGTTATTCAAGTTTTATTTTTTTATTCAGGTTTTATCATATTATTCAGATTGTACCATAAGTTTTGACACTCAGGTAGCTAGAAAGTAGATCACAAGGAAAAAAAAACACACAAGAAATTTAATCAAAACAGATCATATCTTTCTTGTCATAAAATAAAAAAAAAGAAAAAAAAAAGAAAATAGCTTTCTTATACAAATGAATGGGTACTCACTAATCAGATTCAAAGTTAATAGAATACTATAGGTGTGTGCATCTTGTTTTCATTCTTGACAACCACCCTCGTTGCTGAGGTAAATGGAGAAAGAGAAAGGAGACGTATCCTGCATAACAGCTTGATATGAATCCGCAGGAAAGGAATCTCTTGAACCCACAATTAATTTGAAAACTCATCTAAGAAAGCCAAACGATCCTTAATACTGGGCCCACCTTGGTTCCCATTACAGCTCCTATCACCAATCCATCAACTTAGGTATTGTACACCTCTTTCAATAGTTGGCGTGTGTATATTTTACTATGCGGGTGGGTTGATTAACATTATGTTGCTATATGTTAGGACTCCAAACTTTTCAAACTACATGCCAACTTACTACAGTCCAATACCTCATGCGTGGTTACCACCTTTTGTGCCTCCTACAAGTGCCAACCCATATGTGCTTTATTTTATGAACTTGAATATTTAGTCTAATTATTTATTTTTAAATTTTTTTGGAAAAACTGCAGCAACACCCATGGAGCTATACTTCTGCTGCCACCTCAAGTATTACTGCCCGAGTAGTCCGCTACCTTGTATAGTTCCGCCATACCAATGATGAGACCTCCTCCAACTACCAACTCATATCCATGGAGCAACCAAGTGATGATTTCTTGGAGTATTTATTGTAGTTAGTGTTGAACTAGAATATTTGGTCCAATTATTTATGTTTATAATTTGTTTTTTGAAAACTGCAGCAACACTCATGGAACTCTACTTTTGCTGCAATTGATACTTCCGCTGCCATGTCTACTTTTGCTCCCATGTCTAGTTCTGCAACCAGTGTCAGCTCTAGTGTAGCGCCAGTTCTAGTGTACAAACTAGCGCTAGTGTCGTTGCTAGCTCATGTTCGGCTTTACCAGCATTTGTTTCTCCGACATCTACTAACCCATATCCATGTGGCAGCGAGGTGATGTGTTGGATTTTTCACATGCTGTCGTTCACATTATCCACAACATATATTGTCATATAATACTTCTTTCCCCCCTAATTTGCAGGAAAATAAAATGCAGCAAAGTAACTCTGTTGAAGAAATTAGTGACGACACATTAGATTCGATAGAAGTTGAAATGCAATCTACTGGCTCTTTAGGTAATACGGTTGATACCAAAGAGACTTGAAGTTCCGAGTCACTTCATATGGAGCCTACTGATGGGGTTGATACCATTGAGGAGCCAAAGCCATGGATGCGCTTTGAGTTGGAGAATGAGTTGATGACTTACTACAAACATTACAGAAAACGATGTAGTTTTGGAGTTATGACACAAATGAGTAAAAGGGAGAAAGATGGGATTGTGAAATATGTCACTGGGATGTGCTTGTGGTGGCAAGGCACGAAATAGGTCATCAAACATCTCTAAGCCATGGCCAACAAGCAAGACAGATTGCAAGGCAATGATGAATGTGATGTTAAAGGATGAGAAACTGTGTCACATCCGTATTTAACACACACAATTATGTGTTCAGTCCAAGAAAATCTAGATTTTTCAAATGCAACAAAGAAGTTAATGAGTCCGTTAGGAGGGTGTTGGATACAAATGATCAGGCTGGCATACAGATGAATAACAGTTTCCATGCTCTTATGATTGAGGCGGGTGGGTTTGAGAACGTGCTATTTAGAGAAAAAAATTGTCGTAACTATATTGATAAGGCACGACACCTACGCCTTGGTAACGGTGGTGCTCAAGCGCTGTTTGAGTACTTTAGAAGGATGCAATACAATAATGATGTATTTTTCAGTCTCATGGAATTGGATGATGATGATACGATGAAAAATATGTTTTGGGCGGACGCCTGTAGTAGAAGGGCGTATAACTACTTTGGAGATATGGTAACATTCGATACCACATACTTGACAAATAGGTATGAAATGCCATTTGCACATTTTGTGGGTGTAAACTACCATGGACAGTCAATCCTTTTGGGTGCGAGCCTTATTTCAAATGAGGATACAGAATCATTTGTATGGTTATTTTAAACTTGACTTGATTGTATGGATGGAAAAGCGCCGAATACTATTATAATAGATCAAGATCGTGCACGATTTGCTGAACATTAAACTTACAACTTTTCTATTTAAGAGCTGCACTCTAATTACAGGTACAAAAAATCCTTCAAAACCTAATCAACTACTGAAAAATTTTAATGATCACAAGTCATTCTCTTGTGAATAATAATGCATGAAAAAGAAAAATGTCTGCATTTTCTTCCACTAATGAATGGGGTTTCTTCATTTATTTGGATTGGTTCAAATATGAGTTAAAGAGTGGGTGCTATGGACGTACATTATATGCTTGTAGTTGCAGTAATAGTTTCTATATGCTAACTTTAATACATCGCTAATAGGCCATAGAAAACAATCAAGGGCCAAAAATTTCTGAAAAGAACAAAAGTAGAATAGCATTGCTGCATTGCATACCTGGGAGGAGAGAAACCACAGATCGATTCACACAGAGAGAGAAACCAGGGTTGGGAACCACGGATCAATTAACACAGAGAGAGTGCCTGGGAGGAGAGAAACTGAACATAGAGGGTGCAGAGCGATGAAGAGGGATGAAGTCCAGCAGGGGTAGAGAAACGTTAGGGTTTGGGTTCGTGGAGAGACGTCGAGTAGGAAGAACCAGAACACGCCATTTCAGAAGTCTCGAAACGCATTGTTTTGGAATAAATAAAACGGTGTGTTTCTCTCCACGTTGGATGCCGTCCGTGGACAGGCCCGAGTCTTGCCTGGCTTTAGACTTTTCCATAAAAAAAATAGATAAGATGGTATGGTATATTGTAAAAGTCAATATATAAAATAAAATAAAAAAATAAATTTTTATGATGTGTTTTAAATAATAGAATGAAGAAACCATTAGAATGCTCTAATTATGTAGCTTGTTTCTAAAAGCACAAAAAAAAGTGCAAGATTAAGATCTGCTCATGTGCATGAAGGGTCGTTAAAGACTCTAGAATCAGGTCCCCAACTTACAAAGATGCCTGTGCATGAGCAGATCTAAAAAAAGTTCTAAAAAAATAATACCTACACACTATGACTTTTGTTTTTTTTCTAAAAAACGTCTCTCTATATCATATGAAAAAAGATTGGTCATTCCAAACTCTTAAAACTAGGGGTGCTACCCGCATCCCCGGGGTGGTGGTGCTCGTTCAACTTTTGGGGGGTGGATTGGCCCCCTAGTCTGTCCCCCGTTACCCACGGCCACCCACCCAAAGCAAAAAAAGTTGAAAACAAGCAGGAAACATAGAAATTGAAAAAAAAAGCAACAAATCCAAAAAATCTAAATATCTATCCACGATAAATCCATAGATCCATCCATCAATAATAAAAAAATTCAAAAAAATATCTATATAAATGATAGGGAAAATAAAACAAAAACACCAGAGAGAGAGAGAGAGAGAGATAGAGAGAGAGAGAGAGAGAGAGGGAAAGAGAGAGATTTTTGACTCGAAGAGTCAATGTGCCGCAGTCATCTGAGAGAGACTTATAATAGTGAGAGCCTGAGAGAAAGAAAGAGAATGGGTGTCGGGGGAAGGAGGAAGTGTTAGGTTATTTAAGGAGGGATGCTACTCATCATTCTACACCACACTTTACGTATTTTAATATTTTTTTTATTTGATATTTTATTTTATTCTTGTTAAACTAATTGAGTTGTTCTACTTACCATCCATACACCATATATTTATTATAGGGAAAATTAAAAAAAAAATTTAAAAATGTGTGGTGTGTGAGGATGATAAGTAGAATTATTTTTAATTAAAACCTAACCCTAAACACGTTGTTTAGGGATTATTATTTTTTTTTTAAAAAGAACTAAACTAAAATGGTGTTGTTTTATTAACAATTTTTAAAAGAAATATATGTATATATATAATTATAAATTTAATAGTGGATTCACTGGGCTGGGCCGGGGGCTGGATATTATGCAGCAGGCTCTGGGCCCAGTCCGACCCAGACCTACTTAAAACTGACATCAGTGTGTATCTCTCTAGGTGACCTCGCCTAAATACGAGACGTAATTGCCAAACGTAAAACGTTCATTTCCGTGAAAAGACAAGGGCAATAAAATAATTGAGACAGCCAACGTTAATACAAAAAGTAATAAAAATCGGATCTGTTTGGATATTGAAGTGAGTTGAGTTGAGTTGAGTTGAGATGATAAAATATTGTTAGAATATTATTTTTTAATATTAAAATTGTTTTGGGATTTGAAAGTTGAATTGTTTATTATATTTTGTATTAGGATTTGAAAAAAATGTAACGATGAATTGAGATGAGTTAGGGATCTTAACGAAACAACTTGCTTGGAGGCTTGTACGGACGTTTTATTTTCAAAATAAAAACATGCAGACGTTTTCTTGCTCAGGCTAAACTGGAGGATTTTATTTTAATATAAAAAAATTGAAACAAATTAAAGAGCAACCATCAGTCCAACAATGTAACTCCTTTATGAAGTATTGCTTTGTTTGGTAATTTATAATCAGATTATTACAATTTATAAAATGCTACTTTTTTCACTATTATATACTATTTTTTACTATTATTTACAGATCATTCGAGATCATCTCAATATCTAAACGTAACAAATGAATTTCAAAATCCACCATAATAAGACATAAACAAAAAACCTTACTAGTAACAATTTATTAAAAAGGGTCATTTTACTGTGCCGCCCAGCTCTTACAGTTGGGGTGCCCTCTAGTGTAATCTTATTTTTTATTTTTATTTTTTATTTTTTTTAAAATATCCTTAAACACTTTATAAAAAAATATATACAAATTTACTAATAGTCACTTTTTAAAACATTAAAAAAATTAAAATATACGAGCGGTCAAACTCAAGAGACAAACTAGTATTTTCTTATTAAAAAATACCAACAATTATTGAAGAGTTGATGGTTTTAGAATGAAATATCCATTTATCTTGTAAGAAGAGTTGATGGCTACAATTAATTCAATACGAAAAAGTCCATGCATGTTATAACTCATCTAGCAAATGAGTGCTCTTCCATATTTTATTCATTGCCAAGATTTTATAAAATGATTTCTCATTGAAGAGAAAGAAAATTAGTCATCCTCGGTCACACCAACATATTGTTTTTTTTTTTTTTTTGTGTCAACCATTTAAATAAATAAAAAATTACTTAAAATGAACCATATCAATATTCATTATTATTAATGTCCTTTCACGTGAAAATGTACCTATTGATGTAAGTTGGTACTTTCCAACACCAAGCTATACCTTTCCATAAATATATTAGTGATTTTCCTAGTGAACGAGAATTGTTTCATAAGTGAGTATCTTTTTTTAAAAAATACTTTGATAGATAAATGATTTCTTAAATTTCAATGTATATTTAAAGGGTTATTTATTATCAAGTTGATCGATAACACACGATTCACATCACTTGAATTACTTAGAATATATAGAATATGAGGACCTATTCGAGTCCTCTACAACTAATTGTGTAAGAGTTGGGCGGAGGATGAGCTTGAATGATAAGATTTGATTTATAAGATTCAAAGTTTAAAACTTATCTCTATTCCAAATTAAATTAAGCACTTTATTAAGTATGTGATCCATATTGACTTATAAATATAATTTTTTTATTTAAAAAATTGTAGTTAAATATTGCCTATTATTAAGGATTAACTATTAAGGATTAACTGACCATAACCATTAGATTACACTCAATTTATATCTCCAATGAACATTTGATAATGAGATTGTTTCATCACAATCCTCCAAAATTAATCGTTAAGATCTTATCACTCTTAGCTCTAATGCTCCAAGTGTGCCGAAATGATACCTTAAATTAACTTAAGTCCATCATTTAAAAAAATGGATTGTCACGCCCTGTTTGGATTGAGAAACTATCTTAACTCATGATCTTATCATTATAACTTTTTTAAATTTTCACATAAAATACAATAAACAATTCAATTTTTTCAAATTTCAAAACAATAATAATATTAAAAAATAATATTTTAACAAAGATTTTATTCAATTGTTAGTTTTTATATAAAACCATCTCATCTTACTATCCAAACGGGGGCAAAATCTCTTTTTTTTTTATAAAAATAAAAATAAAAATATATATAAAATGCGAAAGTTTTGCATATGGTGCTCACATTGGGAATCAATCGGAGGAATTCCAATTGTAACTTTGATGCAAATAAAGCCTCAAATTGCAATTAAGGAGAATAAATGTAGAGTTTAATTATCTATGGTGGCAGCCAACTTAGCCAAGTCTATGGAATAACATGTCCATTCACAGTCTCTTATGCCTAAATAATGCTATTTGTGAGCTGATTTCCACTACTCGGTATTCATTCATTATCTTTAGATCTAAAAAGCTTACAACGATTATAAAACATCATATAACTTACATAAGCAGATCAAGTTGCAATTCCCTTTTTAAGATTCCAAAATTTTCAGATGTATATTCCTCTACTGCCAAGTAGTAGTAGAGTTTATCTGCTGAAGTTGCCATATTTCATCTTCAAGAGACTATCTCTACAGGAATTATTGAATCATGGACTCTCTCCGTAGCCTTCTTTGCCTAAAAGAGGAGAGATTTAGTGAGAAAATTGAAATGGGTGAGAAAATATCAATTCGAGGAATGTCACAAAGAGATTACACAAAAGGAATCCCACAAATTGACGTGGCTTCATGTGATCCGTTAGATCTACTTTATAATAAAAGTAACTTTACAAACTGACGAATCCCATCAAGTCACATCAGTTTGTGGGATTACTTTTGTATAATTTCTTTGTGTCTAAAGTATTTCTCATATAAAAAAGAGCGGAAGAGGGAGAGGAGATTGTACTTGTTGCTCCCAGTTAGTACGTATGGTAACAGTGAGAAGTGATAACACTTGGACAACTAGTGCACATATGATCCCCAGCCAGAGCCCCTGTGAGCAAAATTTCTCAGAGATAAGATTACTTGCAATTTCAGTGAAGAAGTGACAAAGGGCTTAAAGTTATGAAGGAAAAGAGTGAAAATTTTTACCTTCCCTCCAATGTGGAGGACAAAAGCAAATACAACAGCACATGGAATTCCAACTAAATAGTATGAACCGAGATTGACATATGCACCAATCTTCTGCCAACCACATCCTCTAGCAGTGCCTACATGTACACAAATAGAGACAACACATTAGCCACTCCATTCCAAATCTTTTTCGAATGATCTTTTTATTTCATGGTCCCTTAAAGTTTTGGGAAGACATTTAAGAGCATCTTTGAGTGTGACAGGTTTTTCTGTGTCACAGTCCATACATTTCCTTCTTTTTTCCCCATGAAAACCTTTCATCTGAAACATTGATGGGATGAGGGCCGACGGGCAGGGAGACAGGGCGGGGGGGTTCCAGGGTGAAGAAATAGTCAATAATCATTGCAACCAGTGCTGTTTGCAGCCAATCTTGCTCATTCATTGCCAAACAGTTTAATCACAAATCTAGACCCTAACAAGGCAATATTTTTCCTAGTTTCCTATGGACAATTCATACTATTATTTTCTTTTAATTCGGTCATGATATTGATGCAAAGTATATTAAGGTATGAAAAACCTGAAAGAACACACTGGAGGCCATCTAAAAAGTTGGATATTGCAAGAATTGGCATCATGATTGCTACATATTGGACCACTTCTGTTTCACTGCTGTAAGCATAGCCCCAAATGTTGCGTATCAATATCAGAACTGATCCAACCAATACACCCTCAGTTATTGCCATCACAAAGACAACGTGTACCGCCAAACGTGCAGTTTCGGGATGCCCGGCTCCTAATTCATTCGAGACTCGAGTACTGTAAAGGAAAATATGAGCCATTAAAAGATAAGACAGAGAATAAGAAAGTGAGGGACATGTTCCAAACCTTCATATCAATTCAGCATAACTTACCTTATTGCACAACTGAGTCCAAAGGGGATCATCCAAACTGTTGCTGCAGTGTTCAGACTGGCAAAATATGCCGGGTGAGTTAATGGGAACTCATAATTATCTAATAAATTCAGTAAATTCATGGAAAAAGATCAACAAAGCTAACAACTAACCAAATAGAAAGCACTGAAGTCTCTAACTTTGGATCTGGAAGAAGACCGGATAGAAGAACCATCATTTCAAATGACCACATTTCCAGGCTGTTCAAAATCATGGTAAAAGATTACAGCAAAATGCATATTCCTACATAGCTCAAAAAAGAACAAACATGGAAGAAAATGTGAAGTTCTTCTTTTGTCTTGCTTTCAAGCATATAGAGCATTAAGATATAGAAATTACCAGACCATAACAGCTGAAGGAATAGCAAGTTTAAGGAAAGTGAGTATATTGTGCAAGGCCTCCTTTGAGAAACCCGTCCAGGTTTTTGCACATGAAGAGCAGAACTTGACATAAAGTACCAATAGTAATACATTGATCCAATAGGATATGGAATTTGCCAAGGCAGCTCCTCTATCTCCAAGTCCTGTTTTAAATACTAGGACCCAACATATAAGAACATGCAGTAAAGTTGTGATTGCAGAGCTTAGCATCATTGGAAAGACAATGTTTTGGGTTTGTAAGAACTTAGTTAGGCACTGCAAAAAGCCATAGGCAAACAGGCTTGGGATCATGTAACAGGCATATCGCCCTGCTTCTGTCGCTATATCATCTTCCTGGCCCAAAGCAATAAGAATATATCTTGTGTTTCCCCAGATGATTGCAAGGGGTATGCTTACAAGAAAAAGGACAAACATTGCTCTCTGCATTTGTATTCCCATTATATGATATTGCTTTGCTCCATATGCCTGGCCGCATAAGGTATCCAATGCACTTCCCATTCCCATCTGTTCAAGTAGATAATCACATTAGTAACATACAAAGAGTTCTATCGAACATTTTTTTTTATAAGTACAGATCGACTTCTATTGAACATTGTTGAGGAATAATCCATATTGCCTGTGGACAAGGTCTTAGGCATGTTTATAAGGAACGAGCAATCCTCTATTGTAGAACCGGTTTTATGAGATGAGTTAAACCCATGAATTTCTTTATGGTATCAGAGCCTACCACAAATGGGAGCCCACAATACTTATCCTGTAACAAAGACCAGAAAAAAATACTGGCTTGCACGTGAGGGAGGGTGTTGAGGAATATTCACATTATCTATGGACAAGGTCTTGAACATATTTATAAAGAATGAACAATCATCTCTTGTAGAACCGGTTTTATTAGATGAGTTAGAACTATGAATTTCTTCAAACATGTTGTATATTCAACATTTGAAAGAGCAAATGGTGAATTAATCATTAACCATAATTATGTTTTTTTTTTCTTCTTTTATTGTTTGAAACTCCATCAATTGGAGTTGAAAGCTTGCAATGCTTTTGGTCTCTGTATAAATTAAAGCCATGAAGAAACTTTCCCACAACACAATCAAATGAACCTTTGGACAAAATCCACAGGCTAGGAATTCACGTAATCTAGATTGGTTAATGCAATCGATTTGCACATATGAGTGGTGAGTTGCACTGTGAATCTTCAAGGGACTCAGAATTTTGTCTCATTGGTACCTTATGGCAACAAAATCTCGGTTTCCTGCGAAGGTTAGGTTGCGTTTAAGTGCATAAACTTGGGAAAGAAGAGAGAGACCTCAGTTCCAATTTCACATCCATGGTTGTCCAACTACCAGTAAAATATTTTCACCAGTTTGTAAGAGGGGGTCGAGGGAAGAAGAGATCGATCAACCTCGTAGGTATCGAGCAATATTCTAGTGGAAAAGTTCAATGTTGCTGTCTGAAACTTCGAATTTTTTTTACTCGAATACGACAATTTTTTTTTCTTTACAGCACTCACTGACCTTTTATACGTAAATGTAAAATAAATAATAAAATATATATATTTTTTAGTTTAAAATTTTAAAATAAGTAATAATTTTACATGATATTAAAATAAAAATTCTGAATTTGAATTTTAATTCTATATTTTATTTTATTTAATTAAATATTTTATTTATTAGATCATTTATTAAAAAAGAATCTTATTCATACGTGAGAATATTAAGATATAAAATATATAAAATAAATAATAAAATTTAATTCTTTAAGTCATGCAAAACTTTTTAGACAAACAGTAATTTGACAACCTTTTCACTTTCAATCAAGCAAACACGTTTTAAATGACTTATCCTTTACTTTCACCAAGAACAGAAAATGAGTTATAATACTGAGTCTGAAATACTGAAAATGAGTTGTCACGGTCTGACATACAAGATATAAAGATTTAATTAACGATTCTGCTTAGAAAACACGCATTCTAGTGCTACAAACACAAATATAGCGTAACTCAAACCCAAAAAATCCAATACACTCGAACCTTAGGAAAACAAAATAATAATAATAATAATTCTATCCAAACTACAAATAAATCTACATAATTTTCTACTCACCCAACCGGTGAGCCAAAAGCCAGTCAGAGGCTGGGGTGCCAACAAATTTTTCCCAAAAAGAAAATAAAAAATTATTCAATTTCTTCTTCAAATTTAAGAATTTTGAGTGAGGGATAAAACGGAAAACAAATAAACTGTACTCTATAAAATTTATTGTTGTCGTAAATATTTTTAAAAAGATTAAATATGAAGTAAAACCCACTTCATAGTTCATATCTATGTCTCCTTTTCAAATTCCATAAGCAATTAAGAAATCTTTATAAAAAAATATATTTCAACCCTGTTCAAGCCGCAGCTCAACGCATCTACCAATCAAGTACAAATATCATGTATCTCTAAAAGAGAAAATTATAAAGATAACCAAACTCACCAACAAACTGAAACCGGTGACAGTGGCGAAAGAAGTAGCCATGGAGGCGCCGGAGAGAGCCAGTTCACCAAGATGACCCACAAACATCACAGATATCACCTGCAAACTATACTGCAACAGACTCACAGATATCAGAGGCCCTGCCAGCCATAGCTGCTTTCTTACTTCCTCAAGAACCACTTCCCTTCTATTCCTTCCATCCTCGTTAACACTGACTCCATTATTTTCTTCAGAGTTTTCCATCAATATCGGAGATACCAGAGATGCCTTTTCCTCCTCCTCTCTCGCCATTTTCTTCTCCTTGTCCGCTCACTGACACCGTGGCACATGCAGCGAGAGAGACACTGAGAGGGCTACACTTGGTGGCTCTTATATTGCGGTTGCAAAATTTTCTTTGAGGACTAAAGTGACCAGGGTGTTTTTTCTTTATTACCGATCAAATGCGCCTAAGTTCCACTGATGATTGAAGGGTATTACAGTAAACTGGAGAGTTCAACAAAACAGTCCAAACTCGTTGTCATCTTGGTATTTATTTTTGTTAATTTATATGAAGTTGGGTTTTACCATGAAAGTAGTCTCAGACTAATTAACAAAACGACAAGCTTAGAAAAACCAACATTTACGTGGCTTTGGCATCGTTTTCCTCCAAATTCAAACAAATGTAGCGACAAGACGATAAGACAGAGAGACCAAGTACATCTTTTAAGTTGGCAATGAAAGAGTTCTTTTAGTTTTTAAATCATGATGTCTTTTTTGTTTTTTGAAAAATTAATCATGATCATTTCCAAAAACATGATAAAAGTGAGAAAATTTCACTTAACTTTTTACAAAAGTAGAGAAAGTTTTTATAAAAAAAGACCATGACTCTTTTAAGTAAGAGAAAATATTTATCAACAACATAAGGTTGTTATGTTACATCATAAAAGGAAATGAGTGTAATTAGAAATGAGTGTAATCATAGAATTTTAGATATTAATGTTAGATTTGGGAAAAAATAATAATTGAAAATAGTAAAAAATAATTTAATTTGAATGAATAGAATATATAACCGTTATGTTATTAAATATAAACCCATAAAAAGGTACCCGTTATAAATTTTGATAATTTTTTTTTATTTGATTAAAAAATAAAATATAACTAGTACATCTGCAAATATGATTACAGGATATTAGATAAAATAATAACAAAATGTCCAAAATATATAATATTTTGTTGTTATATAGAGTTTAGATAAATAATTATCTGATGGGAGATTAGATTTTACAGGAGATATGTGCCGCCCCATATGATAATTAAGATAATGGTAGGTTGTGTATGGGATTCCACATTGTTTGGAAATGAGAAATTTTACCTCTTTATAAGGTTCTAATAAGACTCTAATTGTATCATTAACTAGTTCTTTTAGAATATATGCCATGTGATTAATTTAGACATTCCATTGAGACTTTACAAGATAGGTAAAAGCAAAAAGTATAATATTAGACAAATTTTCCCCATTGAGATAGCCAAGAGTGCTATTATGAAGTTATATTACTCATTTAAGTGCAATGATTATTTAAGTCGAGTTTGAGAAAAAACATTATTGACAAATTATTTATTGCTTATAAGCTGTCCATATCGGCCTTGATCTGAGAAATTATACATCGGCTCATATATAAAAATATTACTCGATTTGATTCTCTGTTTATAATTGAGTATTAATGCTACGTACAATCGTGGAGCGCGCAAATGTTGCGTAATTATTTTGAAAAAAAAATAAAAATTAATTTTTTTTATGTAGATCTCGTATTTACTCACTCTATTGAATAGGATTGTGAGATGTTTGTGAACAAATATTATTTCTAGATCTATAATTAAATCACACAACAAACCAATTTATAAATATCATAATTATTTAATAAGATATATATATATATATAATATATATGTGTATGAATTAATAAATTATAAAAAATGAAATATATCGATGACGTATATTGACTACGGATCCCAAGTCAAGCATGACTCACTATCGAATAACGTCACCTATAATTTTTTATTTTTGTTTTTTGGATAAACCTTATTATATATCCAAGTCTTTATCACATTCATATATGTAAACATGAAGTAATAATAGGCATAATGTGACTGTTTATACTGCTGGTGAGATTAACTATTGAGTGATTTTGGATCTTGATAGATCGATACATGATATATACTACTTTCAATTTATTGTAGATATCATATTATTAAAACCGATGATTATATAATTAATTTTAATGATATAGCATTATGTGATGAGGGTATTGTCTCGTGTATAGTTCAAAACTACTTAATAAACAGTCGATAATGAGTGTAACTAGTTCCTTAATTACTACGTGCACCCGAACTTAGGATGCACCTATGTTAGTATTAAGATATAAAATAAATATTCAAATTTACATTTTCCCATCAGCTTAAACTTTTGAGACAAGTGGTGATTTCACATGGTATTAGAGCAGAAGTCCTGAGTTCGAATCCTGACTCTACACTCTATCTCATTTAATTAAATATTTCATGTGTTGAGCCACTCATTGAGGAAGAGTTTGGTCCACAAGTGAATGGGAGTGTTAAGATATAAAATAAACAAAAAAATCTATCACTTCTTATCAGTTTAAGCTTTTGGGACAAATGGTAATTTCAAAGTTAGAAACCTGACTTATCATTCATAATCTTTTGTAAAAATTTTATACCACAACTAGATCAGATCTAGTATCTGATACACTAAGTCAAATCTTTGAATTCAATTGTCCTCTTTAGGGGTATAAAAAAAAAAATCAGAAAATCGGATCGGATCGGCCCGAACCGGTCAAACTGGTTCGGAATTGGTTTTCGTAAGGGCAAAACCAGCCAAAACCGGTCCGATTCCGGGTCTATATAATATATATTTTAAATTAATTTTTAAATATTATATATAATATAAAAATAATATTTTTTATATTATATATAAACATATTTGAATTTATATACTAAAGTTGTAAATAAGATCACTAAAATATTATTTATAAAAAAAGAAAGAAAATCACTCAAATATTATTATTAAATTTTTATGGCTTAATAAATTCTCAATATATTCTTTTTGATAAGTACATAATACATTAGTAAATTAATATACATTAGTATATTAAATTATAATTACATTTTAAGACCTAATACTGTTAGTTGATCGTTTAAAGAGAAGGTTTACTTATTAAAAACATGTCAAAAGGTGATAGGGCAGTTTTTTTTTTTTTTTTTTATTAATAGCAACAGATTTTGGAATAAATTACAAAAAAAGTTTGTACTTAAACATAATAAATACTATAAAATAAAGTGACAAAAATGACAAAAGACAATAGATACAGAACTCTTACATTCTTTTGTGCACCATTTGAAAATGCTCTCAATGATGTGGAGCATATAAGAAAACTCTCCAACATTTTCATGAATCGATTATAGTTGCTGCATGATAAGGCCAATAGCCATTTAACTGTATTTGTAAATAATTATTTCAGACAAAAATTGTAGTTCTATGTAAGTTTTGAATGATGGTTTATTATAAGTAAACATAATCGATTATATATATTTTTTAATTTATATTTTCACCTTCCTTAAATAAAAAAATCTGACAACTGAGGTGGGTGAAGCCAAATGCTCATGAGCACTCGACTAGATTTCTTTTCGATATTCGAGACAAATCTGGACAAAAATATATATCTATTTAAGTGTATTTGTACAAATACTTAATAAAGACATGCAATTTGTATTTATAGGCTATATAGGTTATATTGTTTTTAGTTTATATAAGAAAGACTGACGTCCGAGTCAAATAAATGTTCACGAGCACTCAACACAATTTCTTGTCGAGTTTCGAGTCAACTCTAGACAAAAAGATGTTTTACTTTACGTTGTGTTCAAACGATGAAAGGAACTCGACTGGAGCTCTTTGACGGGACACTCGATTACAGCCTAGGAACCAAAACAAAAATCTCTAGAGAAGTGCTGCTTAGTGCTGCAATTGATTTTATTTAAATCAGTTTTGTTTTTTATAAACAGATTTATTATTATTATTTTTTTACAAATTTATATTTTATTAAAATTGAAAAACCAGACCGAACTGGATCGCAACCAGTAAAACCGAATGTACCGGTTTATAGGATAATCAGTGCGTAATCGATTGTTGAAAATATAAAATCGGTACCTTCTTGTTTAATTCTAAATTTTGTCCAAAAAGAGACCAGACCAAACCGGTTACACCCCTAGCCCACTTTACTAATTTTGAGTCCATAAAATTGGAAGAAAAAAACGTTTTCCACCTATGAAATATTGTTTTAAACAATGTATGATGATGAAACTGCATTCAAGCTTATTCCATGTTATCTTTTATTCCATGTTCAAACAAACCCCAATGTCCAAATGGTTCATATGAAACTATGAATCCATGTGGTTTTCCTTTTTTTCTTTTTTCTTTTTTTTTTTATATCTTTTTATCTTCTTTTTCTTTTTCTTTTTCTCTTTCACCAAACATAGTTGGGTTCACTGAACCACACAAAACAATTCAACAAATTGATGTGGCTTCATCTCATCTGTTATGCAGGACATGGTTACAACCAACGTGGGAGTTGCTTCCTATGATTTTGGAACATGCAAGTAATTGGTGTGAAGATGGAGTTATCAAGCCTGAAGTTGCGGCGTCAACTTACCTTTAGAATTGTTTCTGTTTCCAGGATGAATTACGTTGATTTGTTTATTGTTTCCTTTTCTAATTATTTCCTTTATCAATTGTCTACTTTCCTTTTGTAATCTCTATAAATATTTGGCTATCATCGTAATGGGGGGGATTATTATGAAAATTTGAAATAAGAAAGCACAGTGCTATTTTTGCTGCAATTCGGCATCAACTTTCAGAGGACACAGCTCTTATGTTGCTCCTTTGTTTTCCATAAATTATTTCCTCTGTTTTTTATTTATTTATTTATTCTTGAATGTCTTCCGCTACACCAATTTGGCATCAGAGCAAGGCTTTACCTGACTTGATGGCGATAGATAATTCTCAAAATGAAGATCATGGCATGCAGGCCATTTGGGCAGCCGTTAACTCTCAAGATCAAAGGAACCAGCAGCATTTCGAAGGGATTGAACACATGTTACAGGAGATTCAAACAACTATTACGGGTGTTCGTGTTGGTGGTGACAGGAATCAAGATAATGAGGGTGCAAACCATCCGAGAGGGGTTCATGGTTTTATGAATCGGCAGAGGGACCAAGCACATGACAATTCCTCCAATGATGAAGAATTGGAAGGGTTCGTCCGTGGGAACCAAGATGGCAGAAGAGCTCCAAACAACAGCCACAATTTTAGAATTAAAATTGACTTACCTTACTTCAATGGTCATCTTCATGTTGAGAGCTTTCTCAACTGGATGATCGAGGTGGAGAATTTCTTTGACTATATGCAAATTCCTAAAGCACAACAAGTGAAGTTGGTTGCCTATAAATTACGTGGTGGTGCCTTGGCTTGGTGGGAGCAAATGCAGAACAACAAGAGGAGGCAAGGCAAGCAACTACTGCGTGTATGGCTGAAGATGAAACGACTGATGAGGGCTAGATTTCTTCCTCCAAACTACGAGCAAATTCTTTACCAACAATTTCAAAACTGCAAGCAAGGGGCGAGGACTGTAAGTGACTACACAGAAGAATTTTATCGACTAAATGCTCGTAATAATCTTTCAGAAATTGAGGGCAACAAATTGCAAGATATATGGGGGGTTTACGTGTAGTCATCAGTCATCCAAGACAAGGTGTCTTTGCACACTGCGTGGTCTCTATCAGAGGCAGTCAATTTAGCTATGAAGATTGAAATGCAATGGACCAGGCCACCACCAAGGTTATCGACCCAAACACCACAAGTAAAGTATGTCATCCAACAACAGTCCAATGACTCATGCCCACCACCATACAGCAGGTTGCAAAGAGGAGAGAGTAGTACACAAAACACAAAAGCTCCAGTACATAAAGAAAGGGGAAGTAATAATCCATACACTCGACCTATGATGGGAATGTGCTTTCGGTGCAACCAACAGGGGCATCGAGCCAACGAGTGCCCCACACACCGTTCAGTCCTTGTAATAGAAAAGGGTGAAGAGGACCCGAAAGAGGGAGAAAGCAGTGAAGAGGACGAAGTGGAGGAATTTGTTGAAGGGGATGAAGGAGAACCGGTTAGATGTGTCGTCCAACGAGTCCTGATAGCCCTGAAAATAGAAGAAAAAAATCAACGACACTCTATTTTCAAGACATGTTGCACTATTCGAAACAAGGTATGCGATATAATTATTGACAATGGAAGTTGCGAGAATATAGTGTCCAAAGCCCTTGTGAATGCACTGGAGTTGAAAGTGGACAAGCACCCACATCCCTATAAGATCAGCTAGATCTGAAAGGGAGTAGAAACCAGGATTAGTAGTGTTTGCCGTGTGCCTTTTTCCATCGGGAAGCACTACCAAGATGAGGCCACATGCGATGTGGTTGAGATGGATGCCTACCATATTCTCCTCGGGAGGCCTTGGTAGTTCAACGTGGATGCCACCTACAAGGGACGCAACAACATTTACTCCTTTGGTGGCTCCTTTGGTGGCGAGACTGAAAGATCGTATTGATGCCTATGGGGGATAAGAGTCCCAACTCCTTGCAGGTTGAAGAAGAAAAAAATTCTATTTACCATAAGCAAGAATCAGTTCCTTGAAGAGGCAAAAGAGTTGGGAAAAATATGGACATTGGTAGTAAAATAATGGTAAAATACCGGTTCCCCATTCCCCGATTAACTGATTTATTGGACATGCTTGTAGGGTCCAATATCTTCTCAAAATTGATTTACGAAGCGGGTATCATCAAATACACATTCAGTCGGGCAATGAATGGAAAACGGCTTTCAAAACCAAAGAAGGCTTGTATGAGTGGATGGTAATGCCGTTTGGTCTCTCTAATGCACCAAGCACTTTCATGCGCGTCATACACCAAGTCCTCTAGCCCTTCATCGAAAAATTTGTTGTGGTCTATTTTGAAGATATTCTCATTTATAGCCACAATGAGAGTGATCATTTGAGTCATCTCAGAGAAGTTTTATCGGCACTTTCTCATCACAAGTTGTTTATTAATTTGAAAAAATGCACATGTTTTAGTAGCAGGTTGTTGTTTCTAGGGTTTGTGGTGAGTGCCGAAGGAATACACGTGGATGAAGAGAAGGTGGGTGCAATACGTGACTAGCCGTATGAGTTTGGACTAGCAACCTTCTACCGCAGGTTCATACGGAATTCAGTTCCTTAGCAGCCCCCATTACGTAATGCATGAAGAAAGGGCATTTCTTGTGGGGAAAAGATCAAGATGATAGCTTCAGCATTATCAAAGAAAAGCTGTCAACTGCACCAGTGCTTGCCCTCCCCAGTTTTGAAAAACTTTTTGAAGTTGAATGCGACGCCTCCATAGTCGGCATCGGCGCTGTCTTGTTCCAAGAGGGGTGTCCTATGGAGTTCTTCAGTGAGAAATCAAATGAGGCTAGGCACAAGTGGACCACCTATGAGCTGTAATTTTACGAAGTTATAAGGTCTTTGAAGCATTGGGAACACTACCTAATTCAACGTGAATTCGTTCTCTACAGCGACCACCACGCATTGAAGTTCATTAACATCCATAACAGCTTGAACCATATGCATGCTAGGTGGATTGGTTTTATGCAAAAATTCACCATGGTGCTCAAACATAAGTTTGGACAGTAAAACAAAGTAGCCGACGCTCTCAGTCGACGTGCATCCGCGCTCATAACCATGAAGACTGAGATCACTGGTTTTGAGCAACTCAAAGAAATGTATCCTGAAGATGAAGACTTTGCCGAGATTTGGAAGTAGTGTGCGTTGGGACATCCAATGGCAGATTTTCATATACAGGAGGGGTACCTCTTTCGTGGGAATCAACTTTGCCTTCCTCAGACATCACTGTGCGAATATGTTCTATGTGAATTGCATGGGGGAGGATTAGGGGGCCATGTGGGTCGCGACAAGAAAATTTCCTTAGTGACTGAGCGGTATTTATGGCCTCAATTGAGAAGGGATGTAGGGAGGTTTCTGCAAAGGTGCCCCGTTTGCCAAGTGAAGAAAGGTCAAGCAAAAAATACAGGACTATACACGCCATTGCCCATTCCTCAGAACATTTGGGAGGATTTGAGTATGGACTTCGTGCTCGGGTTGCCGTGTACTCAACGCGGTGTTGATTCTATTTTTTTAGTTATGGATAGATTTTAAAAAATGGCACTCTTTATTCCTTGTCGAAAGATGTCGGATGCGTCAAGTGTGGCTTATTTGTTCTTCAAAGAAATTGTCCGCCTACAAGGTGTCCCGAAGACAATTACCTCTAATCGGGACACCAAGTTCCTTAGCCATTTTTAGATCACATTGTGGAAGAAATTTGGAACCTCCCTAAAGTATAGTAGTACTTGTCACCCACAAACCGATGGCCAGATCGAAGTGACCAACCGAACCCTTGGCAACATGTTGCGTTGTGTTTCTTGGGACAAGCCAAAGCAGTGGGATGTGAGTCTTTTGCAAGTTGAGTTTGCCTTCAACAACATGAACAATCGATCAACTTGAAAGACCCCCTTCGAAATAGTCTACACTAGACCTCGAAGACATGCTCTTGATTTGGTAATTCTTCAAAAAATTCTTGGGATGAGCACGACAGTTGAAAATTTGGCAAAGAAATTTCATGGGGTGCAAGCTGCGGTGTGTAGCAACCTGGAGAGGGCTAATATGAAATACAAGCATGCTGCAGATAAGCATAGGCGAGCTAAGATATTCCAAGAAGGGGATCTAGTAATGGTTCATCTGCGCAAGAATCATTTTCCCACAGGCACCGAAGGCAAATTACAAGACATAAAGTATGGCCCTTGTCGCATCTTGAAAAGCATTAGTGATAATGCCTACGTGGTGGAAATTCCAGAAGACATGCCTATCACTCCCACTTTCAATGTAGCTGACTTGTTCAAGTATCATCCTCCTAATGAGCAACTTAAAGCGGACACAAACTCTGAGGCGAGTTTAATTCTAAGTGGCGGGGAATTGATGCAGACATGGTTACAACCAATGTGGCAACTGCTTCCTATGATTTTGGAACATGCAAGTAATTGGTGTGAAGATGGACTTATCAAGCCTGAAGTTGCGGCGTCAACTTACCTTAGAATTGTTTCTATTTTTAGGATGATTTACTTTGATTTGTTTATTTTTTCTTTTCTAAGTATTTCCTTTATCAATTGTCTACTTTCCTTTTGTAATATCCATAAATATTTGCCTATCATTGTAATGGGGGGATTATTATGAAAATTTGAATAAGAAAGTGCAGTGCTATTTTTGCTGCAATTCGATGTCAACTTTTAGAGGACACAGCTAATCTATTGCTCCCCTGTTTTCTGTAAATTATTTCCTCTATTTTGTTTTTAATTCTTGAACATCTTCCACTACGCCAAATTTGTTAAATTTACTTTACAATAAAAGTAACTTTACAATTTAACGAACCACATCAAGCTACATCAATTTGTGAAATTATTTTTGTATAATACCATTGTGACTAAAGTATTTTCTTATATTTTGTTCAAGTACTGTAGGAAGCTAAGAAGACGTAGTGATAAGAGGAGAGGAGGCCATTAAATAACTTCTTATGCTAATCACTTGAATGATTATCTCCTTAAAATACATGATCATCTCATCTCAATCATTATGATTAAAATAACAAATTCGAAATAAAAAATAATACTATCCTTGAAAGTTTCGATCATCCCTTTCACAGTTTAAAATTAATCATCTTTTTTCAACATTTTTATGTTGAGTAATGATATTGACGCAATCCTTTTAAAACATAATTATATAAATATTATAAAAAAATTATATATCTATCACTTTTCTTTCGCGTCAACTTGGACTCCAATTCTGAGCAGCATTTTGCTCTTAGACACCCATGCAGTTCTATTTCAAGTGTTTCATTCCATTTGTAATTGTCTGCATGGATTTAATAACAATTGATGTGACATCGATTAATAGAATTTAAGATACATTAATATTGCGTTTAGATGCTGAGGTGATTCCAGATGATCATTTGAATTAATATGTAAAAAATAGTATTTTGTGACTTTCATTGAGAAATAGGTTGAGATATATATTTGAATGTATGAACTATTTGAAATGAGTTTAATCTTTTTATGAAAAGTTAAAAAAAAATAATATAATTAATTTGGGATGAGTTGAGATCACTCAAACAACCAAACAATAAGAATTTTGACCTTTTTCTCATCAATGAGTATGATCTCTATTTTGTTTGGCCGCGCAAAACAGAAATACGATTAAAAAAACTTTGGCCGTTTTACAATTAGGGCGTTAGAGATTAGATTAATGTTTTATTAATTTTCTTTTAGTAATTGTCTTGCTTGCTAGAAACAAATCATTTTTCATATTTGGTTATTACTAAAGTATTTTCTGATTTTTTTTATTATTTCGTGACTTATACTTATTAATGTGTCAATTTGAGGTATGTAAGTTTAAGCTAGGGTTCTCTAATTGCTTGGCTGTTGATTCATGTGGGAGAAAAGGGGGTCTTGCACTACTGTGGGGAAGGGATGTTAACTTGTCTATTGTTAACTACTCTCAATAGCATATTGATGCTGTTGTGGATGAGGGTTCTCATGTGTTGGGAAGTTGGTTTTTAGCTGGAATCTATGGTCATCCAAAAACGAGCCAAAGATTTCTAACTTGGAACTTATTAAGAACACTTAACAAAATGGGGATGCTTGGGTGGTGTTAGGGGATTTTAATGAAATTTTACATTCCCATGAAAAGTGGGGAGGTAGGGAAAGGCCAGCATGGCAAATTGATGCTTTCAAGGATGTAATTGATGATTGTTCTTTACAAGATTTGGGGTATAGGAGTAATAAGTTCACTTGGTGTAATCGGAGGGGGGTACTCATTGTATAAGTGAAAGACAAGATAGAGTTTTGGTTAACTATCAATGGAGAAGCAGGTTTCCAAATGCTTGTGTAATCCATGGTTTGGTGGCATACTCTGACCATGTGCCTCTTTGGGTGCATGTTGAGGGGGAGGGGGAGTATGTTAGACCTCAGAGGCAGTTTAAATTTGAAAACATGTGAGTTGGGGAACAGGCTTGCGAAGACATTATAAAATCTATTTGGAGTAGGGATCGAGCATGTGATTATATGCAAGCTGTTATGGGCTTAATTAAAGATTGTGGCACTCAATTGAACAGTTGGAATAATCATATGTTTGGCAATGTTCAAAAGCAGTTACATAAAGCAAAGGTTGAGTTGGAGAGGGTTGTTCAAATTGATCTAGTAGGAGAATTGGTAAATGATCAGAATAAGGCCTGAGAGGAGGTGCAAAAGTGGTTGGAAAGAGATGAGGTTATGTGGCAACAGAGATCCAAGGCATTGTGGCTAAAAGAATGTGACCAAAATTCAAGATACTTTCACATGAAGTCCTCTCAGAGACAAAGGAAAAGCAGTTTGATTAAAGTTAAAGATGATCAGGGGGTATGGCAGTTTGGTGAGCAGAGGGATAAGGTTATCCTTAATTATTTTGAGGAGATTTTTAGAAGCTCGAATCCCAGAGGTTCTATAGAATTTCTTCACTTACTTGCTAGAAACGTTACTGGTTCAATGAATGATTCTCTCAATCAAGTTTATACAAAATCAGAAGTGTTTGCAGCCTTGTCTCAAATGCATCCCTCTAAAGCTCCGAGTCCTGATGGAATGTATCTCATATTTTTCCAAAAGTATTGGCATGTGGTGGGCAGTATAGTCAAAGGAATTGTGTTAAAGGCACTCAATTTTGAGGTAGAGGAGAATAAGAGGTTGCAATCTGTTTTGAATTTGTATGAGAGTGTTTCGGGTCAAAAAATTAATAAAGATAAAACAACAATGGTGTTTAGTGGGAATGTGGGCAGGGAGATGAGAGATGAGATCCAACTTTTGTGGAGTAATAGTGAGGTGCAGCAATATGAGAAATACCTTGGATTACCACCAATTGTGGGTAGATAAAAAACGAGAGCTTTTCAATCCATTAAGCAAAAGGTTTGGCAAAAACTTCAAAATTGAAAGAAAAAGCTATTATCACAAGGAGGGAAGGAGGGAATGAGGTGCTTTTGAAAGCTGTAGCTTTATCAATTCCGACATATTCTATGAGTTGCTTTTTTTTTTCCTAATAGTTTATGCTCTGAATTGGAGGGGTTAATTGCAAAGTTTTGGTGGGGTCAGAAAAGTGAAGACAAAAGGATCCATTGGGTGAGTTAGAGAAGTATGTGTGAGAGTAGGTTAAAAGGGGTATGGGCTTTAAGGATTTAAGATCTTTCAACCTTGCTTTCCTTGCAAAGCAATGTTGGAGATTGTTACAAGAAAAGATTCCTTATTGTATAAATTGTTAAAAGCAAGGTATTTCTCTAATTCAGATTTTTTTGATGCTCATTTGGGCAATTGTCCATCTTATACTTGGAGGGTGATAAAGGAGACTAGGGTAGGTTTGGGGGGTGAGATGAGAATTTTGTGTTTTGTTTGAAAGTTTAAAATATTATGTTTTAATATTATTATTGTTTTGGAATTTGAAAAAGTTGAATTGAGATTTGAAAAAGTTGAATTGTTTATTATATTTTATATGGGAATTTAAAAAATGTGTAATGATGAGTTGAGATAAGATGAGAATTTTGGAGAATTTCTCACCCCCAAACTTGCCCTTAGACATGGTTGAGAGAAGGGTGTCGATGGAGGATAAAGGATGGTAAAACTGCTCATCTGAAAAGTGGATTCCAGGTTATAAATCATTAGAGTAGGAAGTTGGTTACTTAGATCTGCACATGGATGATTTAATAGCCTTTATTATTGATAACTCTACATGATGGTGGGATTTAGACAAAATCAGATCTCTCTTCAATCCAAATGTAGTGGTAATATTCTGAAAGGGGTGATCCATCCTAGTATTATTGCTGATAAGTGGATATGGGATTGGGAAATGAGTGGATAGTTTACAGTTAAAAGTTGTTATCAATTGATAATGCAACTCAAGTCCAGTGCCACAGTTAAAGGATCAAATAGCAGTACTCAACATAAAATGTGGAAGACTTTATGGAGAATGTCTGTTCTTAATAAGATCAGAGTTTTTGCATGGTGTGCTTGTAAGGATGTCTTGCCTACAAAGAATAATCTGTTGAAGAAGCATGTTATCTCTGAGAGGAACTGTTCTTTCTATATGAATTTAGCTGAGGACTTATATCATGCAATGTTTGGATGTGATAAGGTTAGAGAGATTTGGCATCAAATTTTTCCAAATTGGAGTAGCCATGTTCATGAATCTTTCTTTGCACTAGTAATGCAGATTGTTGGTACTAAAGAGGTGGATAGATTAGGCCTCTTTTTCAGTTTGGCTTGGGGGTTATGGTATAGGAGGAATAAAAGGGAGCTTGAGCATCAGACTTTGAGTGTAAAGCATGTGACAGAATGCTTTATGCCTTATGAAGAACTTTAAAGAAGTTAGAGGGAAGACTCGGATTCAGATGAGAGATTAGTTTAGCTGGAAATCTCCTCCTGAAAATATGTTGAAGCTGAATACCAAAGGGGCTTTGTTTGGGGATCTTCATAAAAGTAGTATTGGAGTGCTTCTCTGTGATGCTGCTGGGAATGTGATTATGGCTGCTAGTAAGGCAAAAAATGATGTTGAGAACCCAGAAACTATTGAACTCCTAGCTGTTTTTTTAGGACTACAACTCTGTTCAAGTACGGGTATATCAGATATTATTGTGGAAAGTGATTGTTTAATGTTGGTGGAATCTCTTTAGTAGAATAACATGGATGATTCAGTTATGGCAGTGTTGTATGCAGTGGTTTCACTCCTTAAGACTTGCTTTCTAAGATGTTCTTTTCCTCATGTTTGTCGAGAGGGGGATAGGGTTGCTCATATGTTAGCTAGGCATGCATGAGGTGTTGATAACATTGAAATGTGGTGGGATGTTATTCTAGATTTTCTTTCTCAAACCATTTGGTTTGATAATTATCTGTAATCGTTTATCTCATATGAATGAAATTCTTGTTTCCTATCAAAAAATTAATGTGTCATAAAATATTTTTTATGATGATGTGGTATTAATGTGACAACTTACACTTACATAATATATGTTTTATATATTAAATTGGGTTAATATATAAAATGTTTTATACATCTCTAGCCATAAATGCTACAAGTGGGTCAACTCCAAGAACGATCCTTTGAACTCCATAATTGTCTCATGTGACTTGTCTTCAGGAACGAGCCAATGGACCCGGCTACTACCTGAGACGAACCCAAGGGGGATGGCCTCCCTAAGCTCTTAACACTGGTTATAACAAACAAACTCAAACTTTAACACCAAAACAACGACACCAACATGAAATCACATCAAGAAGCAAAGAAACCCACTAGCACCAATGAAGATAAAACGATCACCAAGTACGAAATACTCACTCTTCGCTAACGATAAACAATCACATACGACCATCAACATGTTCGGTTTTCATATATACGCTTACACAAATAAACTTCTTAGAGACCCATCTAGGGGTGGGCAGTGGCGCTCCGCCCCTCCTTGGCGAGGCGGGGGATCCGCGCCATAGATGCGAGGGGCAAGTGACCCTGCCAGCATCTGCAGCCCCCAGTGGAGGCAGGGAACTGAGGGGGCCCAACCCAACACCCCATATATATAATTATATAAACAAAAACCCCCCACAGACAAAACGACATCAATGACAAAATGACATCATTTTGTCTGTGGTTTTTTTTTTTTTAAATAGCCCTAACCAAACGACGTCGTTTTGTCATTATAGACACCGTTTGGTCTAGGGTGTTAGGTCCCCCCTCCTGCGACTCCTACCTCACCTTCTCGAATCTCACTTCTCTCTTCGTCGCTCTCTGTCACTGTGTCCACTCATCTCCATTGCTCTCTGTGTCCATCGCAGTCGTCTTCATAGTTGTTTGCATCATCGTCCCCGAAAGTTAGCCCCAAATCCGAAAGCCCTTTTAGTATTTTATGTTTTTTTGTGTTGAGTTATGGAGATTGGAGGAAAGTTGAGATTAAATGGAGATGGAGGATGGTATTGGTGAACTGTGTGTTGTGGAGATTTGATTGTGCATGTGTTTGATGTTGTGATTTTGTGTGTATATGTGTGTATTTTGATTTTAATAAGGTTCCAATCTGAAACCATTAATGGTTTCCTAATATCCCCCCTCAAATGAAGCTACGGGATGAGGCTTAATTTGCTTCATTTGAACTCGTAAGCTGGCCAGTCCAAAGGTTTTGTAAAAATGTTGGCAGTTTGCAACTTGGAAGGAACATGTTTTGTGCAGAGAAAACCTTGTTGGACTTTTTCTCGAACGAATTGGAAATCAACTTCAATATGCTTGCTGCGAGCCTGAAAAATTGGATTTGCTGCCATGTAGATAACACTTTGATTGTTAACAAGAAGAAGAGGAGGACGTGGTTAAGGAATGTTGAGATCACGTAAAAGGTAGGAGAGCCAAAGTAGCTCAGCAGCAGCATTGGACATAGCTTTGTATTCAGCTTTAGAACTGGAGCGGGAGACAAAAGACTGTTTCTTGGCAGACCAAGAGATGATGTTGCTCCCAAGGAAGGTGCAGTATCATGAGGTGGAGCGATGGGTTTCCTTGCAACTGGCCCAATTTGAGTCGGAGAAACCATAAAGATTGAGACTCGGTTGGCTGCAAAGCTAAAGTAAGTGTAATGGTGCCATGCACGTATCTGAGAATCCGTTTGACAAGTTGATAGTGTCCTTGTGTGGAAGAATGCATGAACTGAGAGACAAAATTCACGCTAAAGGATAAGTCAAGCCGTGTAAAGGTGAGATATTGTAAAGTTTCAACTATACTCTGATAGTGAGTAGGGTCATGAAAAGGATCGGTGGTTGTTTTCGTCGTGTCCTTTGGAGAGATGGGGGTGTTCATCGGCTTGCACCCCTCCATTTGAGCTCGCTGAATGATGTCAAGAGCATAGTGGGATTGGGACAAGAGTAAACCATTAGGAGTACGAGTAATTTGAATACCAAGAAAATAATGGAGAAACTTAAGATCTTTCATATCGAATCTTTATGAAGGTCAAAAATAAAGTTTTTTAGAAGAGTAGTATTGGATTTTGTTAAAAGAATATCATCAACATAGAGATGGAGCACTAAGATGTCACCCTCATTTTTCTAAATAAAAAGGGATGGGTCGGCAACACTACAAAAGTGCTAAAACGTGCAAACCATGCACGTGGTGCTTGTTTAAGACCAGTCAAGGCCTTTTGCAATTTACAAACATGATTTGGAAAAACAGGATCATAGCCGCTGGTGCCAAACGTCACTATCCACATTTTGAAAACGCATGGAAAAGTTTGCCTCTGGTAAAGTCTTGATGGTATACAAGTTAACCCTCTTGATTCCTTTGAGATGGATCTTGTTTGTCCCATTTTCCTTAATAGCAAAGCCAACACCATTAAACTCACAATTGATAGGATAATCATTGGTCAATTGGCCAACAGATAAAATATTATGCTCTAAATGGGGAACAAGCAACACATTATCAAGAGTAAGAGCATGTGATTTATGACGTAAGATAGCTTGTCCAATATGTGTAATAGGTAATAGCATACCATTTCCAACCATTACATTATCAGTGCCACTATAAGGTGTAAAGTTAAGTAACATACCAACATTGGAAGTCATATGAGAGGATGCACCAGTGTCGGTTATCCACTCTTGATTTGTGAGAGCATCATGGAGTTGTAAAGCAGCGAAGGCCTTTTGATCAAGGGTATCATCATCAGATTGGTCATAGCGAAACCAACACATAGGAGCCTCATGACCATAGTGTTTGCAAATCTGGCAACGAACAGTTGCATTGGATTGTTGACCTAAGGATTTGGAGCTAATGGGTTTGTTCTGTGGACTATTCTCACGATGTGCAGGTTTGGGTGAAGGAGGGAATTTTTTGTTTTTTTCCAAATGTGTCTTATTGTGGCTAGAGGAAGATTTTTTATTTCTATTGCCTTGATTTTGTTGACTAAAAAAGGCAGCATAGTTGTTGGTGGTAGTATGTATTTCAAAGGCTTGAAGTAAAGGAATTATTTTTCCATAGGATGGAGTATGGGGTTTAAGTATAGAAGAAACAAAGGGTTCATATTGAGCACCTAGGCCATTCAGGACCGAAAATACCTTTTCTTGGTCAGGAATAGGTCGTCCTACAGCCACACGGCTATCAGCAATGCGTTTGAAATGACGAATGTAGTCATCAAGTGTCATCTCAAAAGTTTTTGTAAGGGAATTCAACTTATGCAAAAGCATGAATTGCCTCTCCTGAGAGGGCTGAGCGTATGCCTCTTGAAGTGTGCTCCAAACCTTGGAGGCTGAATCTAGTCCAATAACAAGGCTAAGAGCTTCTTCAGTCAAGCTTCCAATAATCCAACCTTGTAGAAGAAGATCATTCTTCTGCCATTTGGCGTGTTCGTGGTTGGAGATGGAGCTAGCCATTGACGATTCTGACCCAGCAATTGTTGGTGTGGGTTCTTGTATATCACCATTGAGATATCCAAGTAAGTCTAGGGTTGCAGCAAGGATCAAAATTTGCTCCTTCAGAGAGGGTAGTTGTCTGATTTCAAGCAAAGAGTAACAAAGTTACCAACAACAATTGTTGCAGAAGCCATGGAAGAGTTGCACAAGATGGAGCGGAAGAGAGGTTCTTTTGTGGATCGGTGATGGTGTTTTTTTTTTTTTTTTTTTTTTTTTTTTTTTTTTTTGCGTTAGCAATAGTGGAGCTGTGATACCATATAGAAAGATACAAAACAATGGGATTTCTGTGTACAATTCTCCTTAATGAGAGGTGATAGATTTTTTTATATAAATAAAATTATGTTACAAGTAGAAAAGGAAGGAAGACTTTTGCAGAATAATATAGCTCAAGATTCCTTTTGTGGCTCCAACGGCTCTGTATCTCCAGTATCTTGGGCCAGATTTGTGGGATTGGTTGTATCCTTATTTGAGGAAAATGGCGTGATTAATGGTTTCCTAATAGTCAGTTTGTTGTCACATGACTTAGGTCGATTAATATTGCATGAACACGATTCGCCAAGTTTTTTAATCTTCTTATCAAAGAATGCTCATTTGTAGCCATTATATATACCATATAGAACTCAAATGCATCTATTTTATTGCTACCATTGAGTTTCAGTAGTGCCATCTTTATATATATAAATATATATATATATTTCTTGACAAATAAAGCTAATAAACCTAAGCAAGATTTCTTTAAGATGTAGTAGCATGCAGCTTGTTTTTAGACTATTAATCTAATTAATTCACTAGATGCATATATAATCAATTACTAATGAGTTTAATAATATGATGTCTATTTTGATTGTGCATGCCTATTTTAAAAAACAAATTATTATAATGAAAATGTTAGTAGCATGTTTTGATTGTTGATCCCTCTCTGTTGATTGTTGATGTTAGTAGCATGTTTTTGTTTTAATTTCAAATTTGTTGCTTGTTTTGGAGAATGTCTTCCTCTACTCTCCCAGATTTTAGTGATAGTTGTCCTACTCCTACCGAGCCTACCCCAACACCTAACCCTACACGAACATTAACCCTACGGACCCTAGTCCTAACCCTACTAAACATTTCCCTGCCCCCAAGTCCACACAAAGCAAGAAACTTGTTTCCATAATTTGGTCTCACTTTACCAAACTAGAGGATGGTGACCCCAAGAACGCACAAGCAAAGTGTAACTAAAGTGGTAAACTTTATGGATGCCACTATAGAAAATATGATACATCACAGTTAAATGTGCATTTAGAAGAACAATGCAAAAAGAGTCCAATATTGAAATGAGATGAGAATTTTGTGAATAACAATAAGATAGTTTGTGAATAGTTGTGAGATAGTTTGAGTTGAGTATTCTTTGAATTTTGAGAAATGAGAGAGAAAAAGTTGAATAAAAAATATTATAAACTTAAAATATTGTTAGAATATAGTTTTATAATAGTATTTTTATTTGGAGATTTGAAAAAATTGAATTATTTTTTATTTTTTGTTTGAAAATTTAAAAAAGTTGTAATGATTAGTTTAAAAAAATACGAATTTTGAGATGAAATCTATTTCCAAACAAACCTTTAGTGTGTAGCAAGCTAAGAAAGAGACATAGTGATCATAGGAGGCCATTAAATACCTAATCACTTTGATGATTACTGCTTGAAGTACATGATCATCTCAATCAATATAATTTAAAATAACAAATTCGAATTAAAAAATTGATATCATCCTTGAAAACCTTTATCATCCCTTTCAAAGTTCAAAGTTCATCCACCCTTTCAATTAGTGTCGGTCAATGGGAATAACTTGGGCTCCACTCCTGAGCAGCAATTTGCGCTCGGAGACTCGTGCACGTCTGCTTCAAGCTTTTCCATCCATTCGTTATTGGCTGCTATGGATTTGATAAGGTACATCAATTAATACAATATTGACGAAGGATACACGAAGGAAGTTATATGCAAGATTTGTATACTTTAAAATTATACAGATTATTTTCTTTTAATTATGGTCGTTAGAAATACTATTGATGCTTTATGAAAAAATATTTTTGGCAATTATCTTGCAAGAAACAAATATTTTCGATATACACGGTTATTATTAAAATATTTTCTGAAAACCTTTTTTATTATTTCGTACATATAATTTTATATATTAATGCTAGATTTGGGAAAAAATATCATTGAAAATAGTAAAAAATAATTAAATTTGAATAAATAGAATAACCATAATGTTATTATATATAAAACCATCGAAAAAGTATCCGTTATAAATTTATATGATATTGAAATAAAATATATTTTATTTGAAAATATAACTAGTACATCTGCAATATATGACTAAAGGAAATTAGATAAAATAATAATAAAAGGTCGAAAATAAATAATATTTTGTTGTTATATAAAGTTTAGAAGAATAATCTAATATGAGATTAGAATTTATAGGAGATAGGTGAAAGGCAAAAAGATATAATATTATTAGGCAAATTTTGACCAATGAGATAGCCAAGCTGTACAGTTATATATATTACTCATTTAAGTGCAATAATTATTTAAGTCGAGTTCGAGAAAAAAAATCATTAATAATTTATTTATTGATAAGCTGATCGATCACCATATCGATATTAGATTAGATAAAAATATTACTCGATTTGATTCTCAGACGTTTATAATTAGAATGAATCTCACAATACCAATTTCACTACAAGAAAATTAGATTTTTGAGATCATTTAATTGCGACGAAAAGATCATTTATGACCAAAACAGATTAATTTTAACTGTAAATAGTCATTTCGCTGGAATTAACTGGCTGCAAATAAGCAGTTTTCTTATAGTGTTTATAAATATCATAATTCTTTAATCAGATATATGTGTGGATGAATTAATAACTTATAAAAAAATGAAATTATTGATGATATATATTGACTAGTACGGATCCAAGTCAAGCACGACTGATCACTCTCCAATAATGTCACCAGTAATTCTTTTTTTTATTTTTTGTTTATGGAAAAACCTTATT
Organism: Pterocarya stenoptera; assembly: GCA_003123785.1. NCBI lineage: Eukaryota > Viridiplantae > Streptophyta > Magnoliopsida > Fagales > Juglandaceae > Pterocarya > Pterocarya stenoptera. The sequence continues at coordinate 99,781 of QEOT01124179.1, read as the reverse complement.
ATATATCCAAGTCTTTATCAAATTCATATATGTATATATACAAGTGATGCTAGGCATAATGTGACTGTTTATACTGCTGGTGAGATTAAATATTGAGTAATTTTGATAGATCGAGACATAACTTTCAACTCATTATAGATATCATATTATTAAAGGGTGAGCACTCGAACTTAGGATATGCACTTGTGTTAGAAATATGACTTGTCTTTTATAAACTCTTACGAAGATTTTATACCACAACTAGATCAGATAATTCAATTATCCTCTTTAATAATTCTTAGTCGATAAAATTGGATGAAAAAACATTTTCCTCATATGAAATATTGTTTTAAACCGTGTATGATACTGAAAATGCATTTGTTTTATGAGAAATAGACTTAATTCATTTATTCATGAAAGCGAAGTTATAGCTGTGACTAATATATAGAGGAAAAAATTCAGATAATAAGCCAACTACTCACGATTGGAGTTTCACCAGTACACAAATTCCTTTGTGACTGGTATAGTTTTAACTTCTTGAAGTCTCTACAGACAAACCGTCTGAGAGATCACACCCTACTTAAAACAGAGATTTTAAACCCTACACTCTGTCTCTTCAGACAAACTGTTTATGATGATGAAAATGCATTAATATTCAACCAGTTAATTGTTATCTTTTATTCCATGTTGAAACAAACCCCATTGTCCAAATGGTAATTCATATGAAACGCGCGTCTATGGATCCCTGTGGTTTTCCTTTTGATCTTTTTTGTCCTTTTTCCTTCCTTTCCTTTTTCGTTCTCTCTTTCACCAAACATAGTTGGGTTCATTGAACCACTTCTCTCCCTAATCCCAATATTTCTCTTGTCGAATATTTTAATCACCGATCCTATATACAAAGTTTTCTTGCCCTCCACTCAAACGTGCACCAAACAGGAAGTGCATACAAAGTTGAAACTATTATTCTAACGACAGTAATACTATATAGCATACATAGAGTTTTCTTTGAGAGAACTTGTTGGAGATCCAGATGATCATTAGGTGTGGAGACATACATCCTTGCTTTCACAACAAGAAAAATAACTATTTGTGATGAGTTTTTTATGATAAAAATCGATTCATTTTGATAAAAAATTATCATTTTCATAGCAAATAATTGATTACAAATAAGTATTTTTTTTAATATTTTGATGATAAGAATTCCATAATTCCAACTTAACAAGTACGTAGAGACCTAAGTTAAAAACCAATTGGTCCCATGACTGGAGAGGGATAGCCCTACTATGATCTAATAATTAAAGAAAAACAATGAAACCAAACTAGCTCCAAATCAATAATAATAGAGAATAATTATGATATGAGATCCGAGATTAATTGATGATAAGGTATATCACAACATAGATTCTAAGTTTAATTAAGAGACAATCTCAAACGGACACCCAGTCAAGATTAAACAATGGATAATCTCGATATATAATGACCAACAATTCAAATGAGGAGGGAGGGTACTAATTTGTGCCACAAGCAATGGACAATTCAATTGTTAAGGAATGATCCTGATATGAACCATAAGTTCAATTGAGGATGACAATCTCAAATATTTGTCAGGCTAGAATTAATCAAAGGACAAGTCAAAGATACTCTTGTCAGAAAACCATGAGGTAATATTTTTCTTGTATAGCAAGCTAGCTGGGAAAGAGACATGATGGTGATCAGAGGACGCCATTAAATAGCTAATGACTTGGATGATTAATCCTTGAAATACATCATCTCAATCAATATGATTAAAAATAAAAAATTCGATATAAAAAATGATATCTTCCTTGAAATTTTCGATCATCCCTTTCAAAGTTCAAAGGTCACTTATCTCTTTTTAAGGCCTATTTGGATACTTAGTATATCGCAGGGATAATGATATTTTTACACTTTCTTTACTATTATTTTATTATCTTTTTTTTTTTTTTCTTTTTGTTCTTTGAATTTGGATTAAAAATCTCAGAACATGACCTTCTTTTTGCATAATCTAAAAGAAAAAATAAATTCAATCAACTAACGTAATCATATAATTTAATTACAAATAAATTCAATTTTATAAAAATTGATCTTCTTTTGCTCTTTGAGTCAATTCTTATAAAATTGAATTTATTTTTAATTAAATTATATGATATTGTTGGTTGATTGAATTTATTTTTTTCTAAATTATGTAAGAAGGTCATGTTTTGAGATTTTTAATTTAGATTCAAAGAGCAAAAAGATACACAACAAAATACAAATCCACATTCCACAACAAAAAAAATTTAAAATTACTAAAAAAATCTTTGGCAAACAACAAAATACAAATCGGCTTACAAGATACAAAATTCAAAATATAGAAAGGTCTAAGAGAAAAATAGGAGGAGACATCGAGGAGGAGGATGAGAAGAAAATAAGAAGGAGAAGAAGAGAAGGCGAGAGGGATGATCGAAAGAGGCTCTGAGAGTGAGAGACGAGAGAGGAAAGAGAGAGAGGGGGAAGAGAGAAGAGACTGCCGGGGGGAGGGGGTGGTTTAGGTTAACTTAAGCCTCATCTCCCAAAACCGCCGTTTCAACGTTTGTTTATTTTTTTAAAGATTTGTTACTAAAACAACGTTGTTTTAGAAACGTGTATATATATATGTATGTATATGTATATGACTCATGCTACACAAAAGCCTCACACCCTGCACACCACTTAAAAACATGTAATTTTATCATTTTATCCTCATATTTCATGAAACATCGCTTCTATATACAGTCATTTCATATAAGCGGCTTGCAGTCGTTGATGCCACATCATATTAAAAAAGAAAAAAAAAAGATAAAGAAGAAGAAAAGAAGTCTCCATAAACCGAAAAGAAAGAAAAAAAAAAAAGACAAACAAGACTAGAGAAGCCTCCAGAAATCGAAGAAAAACAGAAACAGAGCTCGCATCATCTGGATCTTTAGTCTTCTCGCTCGTCTGGAAATGACTTTTTCTATTTGATCAAGAAGAAGAAGGAAGAGCAGCTACCATTGTCTACACCCCCATCAAATATGAAAGGCCTTGCTACTGCTTCTTTGGCCTTTACTTCTTCCGCTTATCCCACCTTGTCAATTTCCCTTGCCTTCATTTTTTCTACCAGGCTTGGAGATTGCTCCATCTCCCTCTACAATAGGAAACTGCTTTCGAAAACCAGCCAAGTGTGCTCATGCTTATTCTTCCAATTTTTCTGGTAACTCCATTTGTTTTTCCTAACCATTGCATCTGTTTCTTTTCTTTAATCTTTATTGTTGTATTTTCTATATGAACACCGACAGCTATCTCATTGCTGAACTGTTTGTATCTAGTCCATTTCGGTTGATATATGCAAGACTTCGGTATCAAGGATATGAGCTTCAAAATTGATACTTAAAAATTTATAGGAAAGTTTTATAGAGGGGTCGTCTTCGAGGGAGAATACAGAGAGGGAGGGATTTGGAGGTCGTCTTAAAGGGAGAACACATAGAGGAACTGAAAATCGAAGGGAGAAATCGGAGGAGGTAGGAGAAATCGAAGGAGGTAGGTAGAACAAAAATACAAACGAAATGGTGCGTTTATATTTTTATTGATCATGCCACAGCTGAATACGGCATTTTTAGTTTTTATTTTTGGCCACGTCAGATCCGTTTACGCGGCGACTGTACGAGGTGACTGCAGTAAGCATTTTTCTTCATGAAATGTGTTTTCATGAAATATGAGGGTAAAAGAATACAATCACATGTTTTTAAGTAGTATGCAGAAGTGTGAGACTTATGTTTAAAATTTTTCATACGTATACATATTGGGTTGGGTTTAAGCCTACCTTGGGGTGCAGGGTGCATAAGGAGTGGGCCTGGGGTTTCCCACATAGTCCAGGTGGAACTATGGCGGTGGACTAGAGGTGGTGGGAGGTAGTGTCCCGCCACCCACCCCTAATGCAAAGTTTTCTTGCCATCCACTCAAAAGTGAACCAAACAAAAGTCCACACAAAGTCTCAAAATCTATGGAAATTATTCTAGTATATATAGAGTTCGTGAGGGCCCTAGGAACTTGTTGGAGATTCAGATATATTAGGTGAGGAGATGTACATGCTAGTTACATATATATATATAAATATATATACACCACTACAAATAAATATTATTTATGTTAAGTTATTTGTGATGAGAATAGATTTAATTTGGTGAAAAAATGATCATTTTCGTAATAAATAATTGATCAAAATAAATATTTTTCTTATATTATTTTTTCACATGAATTTATGCATTACAACTTAACAAGTTCATAGGCCCAAATTAAAAAAAAAAAAAAAGAAAAAAAAAAAAAAAAAAGAGTCCCATGACTGAAGAGGGATAACTCTAATCGAAGAAAAACAACTAGAAATTAGCTCAAAATCAAGATTAAACAATGGATAATCTCGATATACATGAACAATAATTCTATTGAGGAGGGAGGGTACCAATACGCGTGCTATAAGCAATGGACAATTCAATTGTTAAGGAATGAGCTTAATATATAAACCTTAAATTCAATGGAGGATGGCAATCTCAAACATTTGTCCAAAAATCCAGAATTAATCAAATGTCAAGTCAAAGACACATTTGTCTAAGCCTCCGTTTGGATTCAGAGAGTGTTTCATCTCATCTCACTCATCATTTCAACTTTCTCAAATTTTTACATAAAATATAATAAACAATTCAACTTTTTCAAACCTCAAAACAATAATAATATTAAAAAATAATATCTTAATAGTATTTTTTTTAACTTTTATTTAAAATCATCTTATCTCATCTCAAAATTTAAACCAGTCCAAAAAATCAGTTGAGCATAATTTTGTCTAAGCTTATAGGAGACATGATGATAGGAGGCTATTAAATAACTTCTTATGCCAATCGCCTGAAGGATTATCTCTTTAAAATACATTATCTCATCTCAATCGATCAATATAATTAAAAATAATAAATTCGAAATGAAAAATAATATAATCCTTGAAAATTTCCATCATCTTTTTCAAAAATCTTTTTTGTTTTATAAATTTTTTTATAGAAATATTCTTCGTTTAAAGTAAAAAGTTATAAAAAAACATTATATATCTATCATTTTTCTTTCATGTTACTCAGAGCAGCAATTTATATCGAAAACGACGAAAAGCTGCTTCCATTCGTTAATGGCTGCTATGGTACATGATAACAATTGATGGGACGTTACGTTTTCTCATCACATAACTATCGTCTTTATTTTGTTTGGCCCCACGAAAGAGAGAGAAGATTAAAAAAATAAATTTATCTTTTTATAATTGAGTAATGTTAGATATTTTATTGTTGGGCTAAATCTAGGAGACTGAAACTATATTTCTCCACCCATATTCATTTAATTATTTTATTTTTGCAACCAATCTACGACTAATTATTACGAAAAATATCTCCTTAACTTGGTTAGACCAAGTTCATCTGTAACTTGTTTTTGTGAAAGAAAGTATGCCTTTTATCACAAAAAAAAAAAAAAAAGAAAAAACAGAGAAAAATAATATGGGCTCTATAGACTTTATTCTATAGACTTTATTGTTGTCAGTATAAAATCTTTTAAAAGCATTGAATACTCAATAAATAATAAAAACTAACCTACATATAGTTATTTTTATATATTATTTATATATTTTATTGATATGATTGATCAAATTAATTATTTTATATTAAAAAAAATGATGCAACTAATCACATTAGTGAAGTGTACAAGAAGTACGTAAAAAGTTACTGTACATAAAGTTTTTTAATAAAAATTCTATTTGTAATTTCTATTTTGGGACTGTATGTGCAAACCTTTCATTAAATATAAAAAAAACACCCTTGTAATAAAGATATTATTGTAATTTTAAAAAAATTTTAAGATAAAATTAATGAAACTTACAATGCAGTCTCTAAATAAAAACTGTACGTAACATTGCTCTTTTTGAATACCTATAAGACCACTTTCATGTGTCATTTCTCTTAACCTCAAGTTCCTACCAGAATTTAAAAAGAGATTGATCTAATTATTCTCTACCGTTCTATTTTCAATATTCCGTTTGGAGAATTATTAGTGGGATTTTTTTAAAAAACTTTTTATCACTAGTTTTTTATCCCAATAAAAAACATATCTCAAGAAATTTTGATACAAATATTTTTCTATTTTTTTTAGTGTTTTCTATCCATTTCACAAATTTCAATAAAAATACATCTGTTTTTATTTTATTTTTTAAAGTCTCATTATCCAAACATGCGTGGCCAGTAGGAAAGCTACCTCTTCTATCTGGGCTCTTATATCTCATATTCGGCCTGTACAGTTTGACTTACCCATATATCCATATACTCAAAAACAGGGCCCAATTAGATTATCTCACAAAACTCTAGTAAGTACAACTCTCTGCTTTCGGAACTTCCACTGGGCTTACGATTTGGTAAACCTCATCTTATTATTATTTTTTTTTTTCCTTTTCATAAGCAAGCATTTAATTAAAATAAAAGGGACAACATACATAAGGAAAGGGTGTGATCTTTCGACAAACACCCTATTACAACTTATTACAATGTATTAAAAAAATAAAAGAGATCAATTTGAATTTAGAGATGAGTTGAGATAGTTTTAAAAGAGTTAAATAATATATTATTAGAATATTATTTTTAATATTATTATTGTTTTGAGATTTGAAAATATTGAATTATTTATTATATTTTATTTGAAAATTTGAAAAAATTGTAATGATAATACGAGATTAGTTGAAATGAATTTCGAATTCAAACAAGGTTATTGATCTCAACTCACTCAACGCGAAAAGGGATCCTTCTTAAATGTTTGTTTTGCGCTGCAGTTCGTTACTTTTAACTTGTTTGGTGGAGAAATGATATAGATGAGAAGCATCGGTTAGCCCGAGTTTTCGGTGACCGAAAAATTGCACATGCGACTGCTTGATCACCAAGAAGTATTAGATAGGAGTTTGGCCGAGATTGAGGAAATTGTGTAAACACCTATATACAAGGTTTTAAATGAAAAGGGATGGATTTTTGTTAACGAAAATGGGGAGTTTAAAACAAAAATTCTGCTTAGAACTCGGTTTGAATATAAGAAGTATTTCACCTCATCTCAACATTATAATTTTTTTAAATTTCTACACAACATATAATAAAAATTTCAATTTTTTTAAATTTTAAAACAATAATAATATTAAAAAATAATATTCTAATAATATTTTATTCAACTTTTAACTTTTATCTCAATTCATCTCATCTTAACTAACTATATAAACGATATCTTAATTTACTTATAGTTAAAAAAGTGACTATTAGTGAATTGTTTTCTGTTTTTTTTTAAATGTTTAAAAGTATTTAAAAAATAGTTAAAACAAAAAAATAAAAATAAAAAGTATATTTGCACTTATCGTACAGTGCAGGAGCACCATTCTCAATTCGCATTGTCGGTTCTAAAACCCATCTTGCTTAAACCATGGTAGTTTGACATTTATTATTATACTTCTGTAAATATATTTTTTAGATGTGAATTAATTATATATAGAAAAGATAATTATTAAGATAAACATTGTTAACGTCATGTTCATACGTCTTTAAGCCATGTTTCAACAACTCAGATTTTTAGAACTTGTGAAAATAAAGAAGAAGGCAACTGGGAGAGGGTGGCCTTGGGGTCAGAGAGTCTTCGATGTCAAAGTTAGTATCGTCTTTTGGAAGTTTGTAAATAAGTGAAAAAATCTAAGGATCAGAAAGCGTTTTTCGTACCTGAAAGTTGTTATATATACCAGGAGTATAGGGAAGGGGGACAGATCGTGTCTGCCCTTATGGAGCCCATGTCCTTTGCAATGTTCTTGTTGTCAGAGTTCTTTAATGCAGTGTGCCTTTGAAACAACATCATTAATGTGGCATATAACTCGGGTAATGGTGATTAATACGGCGTGGTTCCCTGATTTGCTTTATCTTTGATGGTCTGTCGATGTCCCATGTTAGAAGATCAAGGGTTCTCCATCTTTCCCGTTCTGTCTTGTACAAGTCCTCATGATCGGAGTGTGGCCGAGGGATGTCAGGCCTGTCTGTCCCATCAGCCATCATTGTTTACTTTTCTTTGTAGGCGCCTTGCTTCATGGGTAGGCTTGGGCCCTGGTATAAGGGTGTACTCAATCCTTCTTTGTCCAATAGTTCCCAGTTTTTCTCTTCGTCGCGGGGTAAAGCAGCTTGGTAGCTCGCAAGGCTCATAACCTTGAGGTCACGGGTTCAAATCCCGTCTCCGCAATATTTTTTTGACAAAAGATTTAGGTTTGAACCTGGTAACTAGTAATTAATTACCATTTTTTTCTTTTTTTTTTTGGGGTGGGGGTAGGAAAAGAAGGGAAGAGTAAGAAATCAATCTCATATCAGACTACTTGTCTTCTTGTAGTTGGATCCCCAAGTTTTTGGAATGCTCCAAATTCTACGTGAGCATCCAACTTGGTCATTAAGATTCATGTGCAATACGAATTAATATTTAAGAATAGATATTACCTCTCCCTTTCTCCCTTCAAACAAATTGAAATGATTGAAGTTTTGCTATTTGGAATTGTCTTAGGTCTAATTCCTATTACTTTGGCTGGATTATTTGTAACTGCATATTTACAATACAGACGTGGTGATCAGTTGGACCTTTGATTAATTAATATCTCTTTTTTTAATTGACCCCCTACTTGTTTTAATTTTAATCCATAGGGGGTTAAATTTACAAGGATTGGGTTGCGCCATACATATGAAAGAGTATACAATAATGGTGTATTTGGCGAATAAAATATCATAGTATAATAACGAACCATTCTAATTAGTTGATAATATTAGTTGATAATTTTGTGAAAGGATTCCTGTGAAAGGTTTCATTAACTCCTAATTCATGTCGAGTAGACCTTATTGTTGTGAGAATTCTTAACTCATGAGTTGTAGGGAGGGACTTATGTCACCACAAACAGAGACTAAAGCACATTCATCCGCAGCAGATCGTGCTCAAGCTAAAGAGGCTCACTTTCTAGTAAATGAATGCGCGAGCACGGACGCAAAAGCAAAAGCTAATAACAGAGGCTTTCTCCTCCCCTTCGCCTTCCTCTGAGCTTGAATCAGACCCCAAAAAATGTTGTTCGGCCTAGATATTTTATAACCTTCAGAACTTGAACCAGACCGAACTCGACAAAGTGAGTGGGAAAAATCCCGTTACAGCTACCCCGTCAATTCCTCTCGAATGGGTCCGAGTGGAATTCTGCCTTTCCTCCCATGGTTAATCAATTCTTGCTCTTGTGACTATGCGGCTTTTTCTTTCCAGAGATAGGGGTTGCGGATTTCTTGGCGCTAACCTGTTGCACTCCTGTTCCCCAACTATGTCCGAGTGGTTTTTTTTTTTGTCTTTACTCTATATCTTACAACGGTTTGTCTCCAACTTGCGTGGCTATATTTTGATGGTTCTATTCCGCATTAAATGGTGCCCCTTCAGTCCCTTCGTCATTACTCGTGTCAGGCGGTTATTTATTTTCCACGTCGCATCATTGTATACTCTCTATTGGAATCGCGGTGATCGTGGGATTCTGGTCCTCAATGGGGCGTGTGAGTTCCTATTGCCTTGGGATATCAATCATCAAGCTTGCCTATATAAAGCCCGTTCCCCCCCCCCCAGTGATGGGTTACCTTGTCCATTCTCTCTTTTACTTGGTATCTTGTATTCCTTTTCCGCTTTCAAACATTTCTTCTTGTATCGTTCTCTCTAGTTTCTCTTATTTCTCTCTGATTGTCAATGGAGTTTGTTGGTTTCTCGTGGCGTTTGAAAGTGACTTCTACTGAACTGGAGTTGTTGAGGGAGACCTATAGAGTTCCTCAGACGGTGGAACTTGAGGTGCCTCCTCCTGCCGAAAGGGCGGTAGATTATGAGGGTTACGCCTCCAAAGTTGCGGTGAACCCCGCCATGTTCTCCTTTAGCCTCAGGCTACCCTTCTATCGTCCAGTGCAAGAAGTGCTGGGTTCGAGTTGGCGCCTGCTCAACTCCTTCCTAATCTTAGCTCCTTCCTAATGTGTGGAGGATCCTTATGTCATGCTGCATCATCTGGCATTGCACGTTGGAGGAGGCTAGGGCTGACTACCCAGACCACACGGTGCGCAAGTTTTTCCTCACCCATAATATTATGAGGTGAGGCCGTCACACCTACGGTTACAGACCAATCTAGAGGTTAGTTTGGCTGGAGCTATAGTATATCATCATGAGGGGGTCGGCTCATCAGTTCTTCTTTCTGTCTGGCAAGGGATGAGAGTTCCCTATTGGCTAGGCCAATCGACGCTTATTCCTTGCTCACGCTGTATGGGGGGCTGTGGGCGGTGACAAGGGCCGTCGTGTTAAACCCCCACGTAAGGCGGCCTCTAAAACCACGGCACATGTCCTAGCCATGCCCCTTGATCATGCCACGAGCATGCCTTGGCCCGTTTCTTGTCACACACGGGGTGCCCAGTATGCCCTTGGACCGGCCACATGCATGCCTTGGTCCATGCCTTGACACGCACGGGGCGCCCAGCATGCAGGCCATGCGCACACACATGCGCGCACCACGCCTCGGCCACAGCGAGGTTAGTGGCCATGCGCAGCCCAGCGCACAGCCAGGCATGCGCACACCCATGAGCATGCCCATGCGCCGCGTGGCCTTGCGCACGCACGCAGGCTGTATAGCCCAGCGCATGCACACAAGCCGCATGGCCCTGCGCCTGCACGCAGGCCGCGTGGCCCTGCGCCCCCACCCTGGCCGCGTGGCCCTGCGCCCCCACCCTGGCCGCATGGCCATGCGCACGCCCAGGCGCACAGCCATGTGCACGCCCAGCCTGCGCACGCCCATGTGTGCGACCACGCAGCACATGCAACCGGCCATGCAACCAGCTGCATGGCCCTCCTGCCGCACGCTAGTGAGGTTAGTGGCATGCCATCCAGCGGACGGCTCCAGCCCATGCCATGCAGAGCAGGTCAGTGGCATGCCCACCAGGCATGCCATCCAGTCATGGCTCCAGCCCATGCCTTGCAGCGGGCTCACATGGCTAGCCACCAGCAGGCCGAACATGGCACCATGCCATGCCCCAACCGGCCCATGCATGGCACCATGCCATGCACCACAGCTAGCCATGCCGAGCCACCTAACCATGAACCAGACCGTGGACCACCATGCACCACCTAGCCGAACCCTTGGCTCATGCATGCCACGGCTATGTGGTCCATGCCATTATCTTTATTTATGTTATTTATTTTATTTATTTATTTATTTCATTTCTTTTATTGCAAAGGGACCTTTTGGGAGTTTCCAAGTTGTAACCTTTATAAATAGGACCCTTAGTCATTTCTTTCACATCTTTTGGCAAATTGACGAGACACTTGGGCTCTTTTGGGTGCAATTCATTGGATCCCAAAGAGAGGATTACTCCATGCAATTTATTGAATTGGAGTAATCCATTTATCTTGTTTATCAACTTGGTGCAATTCATTGAATCCAAGTTGATTATCTTTATTTTTGTTCTTCATCAATATATGAGGTTTATTCAATCTTGGTGCACATTGTGAATCATTTGTTGAATTGCTTTCATTGTTCATTCAAGTTCATCATTGGTTCTTGAGTGTTCATCTTGTGTTCTTGGTGTTCTTCATATTTCGGTTTGTTCAATCCCATACACCATAAATTTCGACCACTATCATTGTTTGTCAACTTTCCATAATTGATCCCCCTTCTTCCACCTAGCCCTAGCCGAAACACTTACCTTATCCATCCAAGTCAAATTCGGCCAACTCACTTGCCTTATTTGCATTGCCCTAGCCGCCCCTCTTACTTGCCATAATAGGGTTTCCATACTTGGAAACCCTAGTTGACCATTTCCACACCCTTGGCCGGCCACCTATCTATCCACAAGCACATCTCTAGTTTTTAGGAAACCTTCCTAAAAACACTCACTAGCCTAGTTCGGCCAAATCTTGGCCGCCCACCCTCTTTGCTCTAGATCTAAAACCCTAAACCATCATCCATCTCTAACCCTAGCCACATCATCCAAACCCTGACCCTAATCACCAAGGTGGCGCCATCCATGCAAGCCACCCTTGCCGTGCACCCATGCAAGCCTAGCCACCCAAACACTTAGCCAATTTTTTCATCTTCCATCCACTCCATACTAGCCTAAACACTTAATCTCACCTTGTCCAAATTGTCACCATAGCCATCATTGATCGTGAACCAAGCAAGAGAAGGACTAGAATTCGATCAACCAAAGGAGATCATAGCCGAGGAGGACTTAGTGTTTAGGGACTTGACCGGGGTCCCTAACACGTCGTCCCACCGCGACCTCGGACGAAATGCTCATCCAGACGATGTTTCTTCGGAGGCTCTACTGGTTGAAATCAACCTTCATCAGTACTTGGCCCCCCAGCCAATTTGCTCTTTGACATAGCCTTCTTGCTAAGGGAGGTCACGTCCCGGGTTCGTAGTCGCTCTCCCAGCCCGCTAGTGGAGGGGAAAGGGAAAAAGCTCTAGAGGATCTCCCTCGTCAGATCTGACTCTAACGGCCTTCCTGTTCCTCTCGAAGGTCTTTCTGTGGAGGTGCTTGTTATTTGGCTCGAGTTGTCGTCGCCCAAGAAGATGATGATGATCACAATCTTTCTTTGTGCCATGCTGTCGGCTAGAGGAATTGTTGCCAATGTTCAACCTATGCCACTGGTCCCTGGGTCTACTGCTGAAACCATTCCTGCGACCCCGCCGGGCCCTTTTAGGAGGAGGGGGTCCTCCTAAGCTGGTTTCCATCTTGAAATCTCCTATACCGCACTCTCCCGAAGTTGAGGTCGCCTCAACTGGTGACGAGGTGGGAGAGGCCAATGTTGGGGTCGAGGAGACAATGGCACCTGTGGCCCCTGGCAAGAACGAGGAGGCTATTGATGGGATCCCAGCGAACTTTCGACCAATGACTACGACGAGCCATGCCGACCGTATCCGCAAGATAGGTAGTAGGCTCAAGAGGTTCTTTGATGGGGTAAGGTCTTCGCTTGCATAGTCTTTGCACTTCTTGTTCGTTTCCTTCTTTGATTTTGACCCAGACTTTTATGGCAGGGTTTGGAGCGTCTGGCAACATTCATTGTGGACGGCCGAGAGGAGGTGGCGAGCGAGAACAAAGCACTTCATTCGTTCACACAGCTGGCTTTACGCTGTGCCACGGAGGAGCGAAAGTAAAGAGAGGAGGTTGAGGAGGCTTTCGTCGACTTTTCGATGCCCTAAGATGAGGTTGACATTCTTCATCTTGAGGCAGCTCTTGCCTCTGAGGTGAGGGAGGGGCTACAAAAGTCTCTTGACGACTGTTAGCAGGAGTTTGAGCAGTTGCGGACCGAAAACTGAGAGCTTCACAAGTGGCAAGACTCCAATGATAGAACGAACAAGTGGCTCATGAATCGGTTTGAGGAGGTTTCCAAATCTCTGGCGGACAAGAGAAAGGCCTTGAAAGAGGAAAGGGAGAGGAGGAAGGATTTGGAGGCTGATCAGGCTGAAGGTAGGGAGTGCTTTGGAGGCCTGTGATGTTACCATTCGAGGTCTGCCAAAACAGTTGTCTTATGTCCGTGGTGTCCATGATGATGCTTGGTGCCTTGGTTACAACAACGGCTTGGAACGGATAAAGACTCATACCATTCGGAACCCCCAATGTGATCTGAGGGCTTTGGGTGTGCGGGAGCTTCTTTTGCATTAAGTGTCCATGAGCTCTAGGGTCGGGCATTGGGTCGAAGCCCAATAGACTTGTGAAGTGGAAAAAATTTTCTTACAAACGTAATTGCAACTTTGTAGACCAGGACCTGAAATCCTTTTATATATACATATATATATATAAATACTTCAATTAATTCTACACAAGTTGTATCCATTGCTATCTTGAAATCAGTCAAGAATACAGAAATAGTACTTTTTGAGGCCTGCAGGATTTTGACTTTTAAATAGTTCAATTCTACCCAAGTTGTACCTACCCAAGGTGTGGACGCCAGTGCTGCACCATTAGAGGTGTTTCGCAAAGGCTCGTGAAGGAAAAACTCGTTAAACGGAAAATAATATTCATAATTCTCATCTTCTGAATTTGAGCGTCTCAAATAAAAAGTAATAGATAAATAAAGTGAAGCTTACGTCTTATATTATTATCGATTTTCAGACAATATTAAATATTCGATAAATATAGTAAAAATCTTCTTCATTTCTATGACGATCTATATCTCTCGTCAATTCCGATGCAATAAGTGAGATAAAATCCTACAACCACTGAAGTATAATTTTTAACCAAGAGATCTAGTAGGAGCCTAGTGAGAATAATTGTACAAAAGTGATTATTTTTCTTAATTAATCCCGAATATTATATTTTGCCAATAAAAATCTCCAAAATTATATAAAAATATAATATCCATGCATGCACATGACACACACTTGCCGGTTGTCTTGTGCTAATAGGCTACAGGCATCAATATTTAATTCTCACAAGAAATTAACCAAATTAAAATTTTGAGACCCAACCACTACATGCTGCATGGTCATTATTATACGTAAGCCTATTGTAGGTCAGGGACAATGACTCTTGCACGTATATATCAAGCTGCTTATATTAATGATTAACCCCTACCTAGCTCTTAATAAGCATCTTATTTTTTGATAATCGACAAACACCTATGACTGTTTAATTTGGATCATTTCTCTTTCAAAAGGGCATAACCATCTCGATGATCTACATCCTTTTCTTTTCTTTCTTTCTTTCCCTCTCATGATCCAATTGGCATGCAGCATTAATCCAAAATATGGCATTCTTAAGACTCTGTTTGAATGTTAAGAGTATCTCAAATCATTTGTAATTATAATGAAATACTTTATAAATAATACTGAATTGTAAAGAACTATTTGTAAATAGTAGTAAAGTAATCTGAAGATATCTAAGAACAATTGTGTTACCAAACATAGCGGACTTTCTCTATACTTATCTTCTAGAGTATTTTTAGCAATTTAGTTATATATATATATAGATATATAGATATATATGTGTGTGTTATATATCAAACAAAGGGATAAAACGTTTTAGGATTAATTTATCAAATTAATTAAGGGATGGAAACATCGTGCTAAGAAGTTGAGGAGATTTTTTTCAGCTAAAACACGTTATCGATCATGATTAATTATATGGACGGTGCTACTCCCACAGAGGCAGTCCACCGAATAGACAAAAGTTTTTTGTCCTTTTTTTTTCAAACATTTTTTTAAATTCATTAAATATTTAAAAAAAAAATAGAAAATAGAAATTCATTTTAAAATAATTACTTAACAATTAAGTAAAATAAAAATAAAATAAAAAATGCAATCGGTGGCTACGGTACTGACCGTGCAATTACTTAAGCTGGTACGTATTTCCATGCATGATACGTCTAATTCGCTCCAGCGATTGTCTCACGAGACGTCTCGCTCACAAACTTGGTTTTATAAATTCTTGGAACTTTTCTCATCAACCGATTTCGAACCATATTCAATGATAACTGAAACAATGAATTACTAGTCTTAACAATAAGAATAATATTCCAACACGAACAAATAGTTTAACAATCTCCCCTTCTAAAAATTCCAAGTCAAAACTATAAATAACAAACAAATATTGAAATCATTTCTAACAAATCAGACTATTTCCAATTACAAGTAAATTACTCTTACAGACGTCAAAACTGGCTTGCTCCATAATTCAAGGATGTTTTCTGAAGACTTTCACAAACAAAGAAAAGCATGAAGAATAAACACAAAAATAATAACAAATAATTAACAATCAACATGGATTTATGAATATATATGAAACTGTTGGGTTTGTGGAACCTGGTTTTATTGGTGTGTCGGCCTGCTTTTGAAGGCCAGAGGTTTGGGTTGATAGGTGCAAGCCAACAGATCCTAAGGGTTTTGAAGAGTGAGATTTCGCCTTAAAGTGTATATTGTGATTCCTTAGCATAATAACATCTGTTTTATAGACGTAGGCACGTTATCAAACCACTTTAATTTTGTGTCGTGTAATTTATTTGCTTGTGTTTTCTTTCACTTGTTTTGCCATCGTTATTGTTTTTCACACATCATATACCCAATAGTAGAAGCTTCTTCGATCCCAAACATCTCGCTCCCCCTCAATGCCAACATGTTTAAGCAGTATGCATGCGGTCTGCATGAAATTTGCACGCCATGAGCAGCTTGTACATTTCATTTTCCTAAATATATATATATATATATTTATATTCAATATGTTTATATTTTGATTCTCTCTTAATATGGTGGGGAAGTATAGTTGTTAATTACTAGACTACTCATGATCATCATCATTAAGTGGCCAACAGATCCATAAGATTCAATCATAGCAAGAGAAAATAATTTGGCAGGTAGACCGTTCTGATCAATGCTTGTAATTTACATTTGTCATTATTAATATTCATGTTATTATTATAATTGTGGCAAGACAAAATAAAATCTTGGTGGGCATTAAAGTAAAGACTTTAATAAACGAAGATCAGGTAGTACTTGATCAAATGATCATTTTTTCCCTCATGGAGCTAAAGAATTTTTTAGATGAATAAACAATTATAATTATGAACTACTTTTCATTACCATATTAGCAAGATGTGACATATTTATCGTGGCTACATATATTTACAAATTAAATGAATAGTCAGTTAAAATGTGTCACATCAATCAATACTGTAGTCGAAAAAATAAAATTTCGGGTGAAAACAACATTTCTTAATCATTAATATCGTTGTGAGGTATATATATATTTATAAAAGTTTAGGTAAGCAAAGAGGAAATGAGGTTCATTGTTACCTTAATTATCCCTTCCCTTGCTGCCCCCCATTGCTACCTAACATTGACTTCGCTTGTTATACAGATACATCTTTCCTAGCTAGCTACTCTGATCCAATTTCACAGAATAAAGTCAATATATTTGGGTAGGTGCTTCAAACTTGTCCATATCTTGAGAGAGAGAGAGAGAGAGAGAGAGAGTTAAATAAAAAAAAGATGTTGAGAATCATATATAGGGTACAATGGTAGTTTTAATAATCTCTATGACAACAATGCCTTAACAACTACTCTTTCTTTTGGAGAGATATCCAATACTTAAAAAATCGGACTGAATATTATTTTATGGCACACACGTAATCGGCCTAATTGAGAATAAATCCAATTAATTAAAATAATGCACACTCCTACTAATCCTGCTTATCATGCTTCCCACCAACATTGAGACAAAATTAGATTATTGTTCAAATGTCCTTCTCCTAGCTAGATCTCTACCATACGAATTATTTTGATGGCTCCATGCACGTTTAAATTCATCGTTTTGATTCGGCATTTTCGACCGACACAAATATATCTTCTATATATATATATATA